>WOFM01000067.1:632753-742936 GCA_011428145.1 Ericerus pela | reverse complement strand
ATTTGTGGAATCGCTCTCCTGGTGTAGGTTGGTGTAAGTTGGTGTAGTCCTATCAAACCGAGCTATTATTTCCATCATAAGGGTTTTCATTTTCATTTATGATTTCATCATCATTTGATATATGTTCAAAATTTTCATTTTCTGTATTTATTTCATTATTATTTATATTATTATTGTTTTCTTCACCCCCTCATAATTTGGTATATTTTCATTTTCATCCTCACTTTCAATTTCTACTTCTATAGAAAAGTTATCCCATTCATCCTCATTGTCTTGGGTTACAGGCATACAAATTTTTGTAGAATTTTCATCCTGGTAATTATTTATATTATTTTTAATGTTATAGTGTATACCTATGGTGCAAAATTCATTTTAATAGTGTCACATTGTGACATGGGACTTTTGAAAATTAATTGTCACAGTGTGACAAAAAATTTCATCCAATCACAGGCCAGTATTTGTTTTTGACTCAAAATTTGGAATTGCCACAGTGTGACAAAAACTTGTCACACTGTGGCAGTTATTTGTCAGGTTGTGGCAATTCTGAAATGTTGTTATGTGACAGTTTTTGCCACATTGAGGCAATTTGTTGAAAATGTGTCATGGTGTGACAATTTGGAAATGCTTGTTTGTGACATATATTTGACATGGTGTGGCAGTTTTGAAGCTGTCACAGTGTAACACTTTTCTGCCACATTGCGTCAAATCTTAAAAATGTATCATTGTAGAAATTAAATGTCATAATGAGACATTTTTGGTACCAAATAAAAATAGATAGTATTTCTAGGGGTACTTATAGTAGAATTTTGTAATATGTACATTGTTAATGAACATATTACAGAATTTTACCATAAACACCTCTAAAAATATGCTACCCTTATTTATTTGATACCTATATGATTAATTATTATTCCTCACACACATTATATAATTATATATAATATAAAAACAGCAATTATTGAATTTATGACAGTTTCTATTAGAAAAAAGATATTAATTAATTATTGATAATTAGCATTAAATGATGCTAATGCATCATTCAGTTGAGGATCTACAACCTCGTCATATACATTAAGTTCGACAGATACATTATTAAGAGATTGATTAACATTACATGCAAGAGATACATGATTAATAGATTCGCTAAGATCATATTCGCCAGATACTATATTTATAGTCTGAACACTCTCATCCTCATCCTTTTCTTCCTCACTCATTAAGTTTGACTTTTGTCTTGCAGCAAAGTATGATTGTAGCACCAGAACAAGAACAGATATTAACTTAGTACTATTTTTTGAAACAGCAGAGACATCCTTGATACTGATTAATTCTGAATCAGAATCTACTAACATATCGAGTGTTGCTGGAATAGCTGAGTCAATTTTAACTGCATAATCTCCATTTTTGTTTACAGTGTTCTGGCACCACAACAGATTATCCGCTAAGAAAACATAAAACAAAACCTATTGAAGAGCTATTCTCCCTTTTAGACCAAGAAATTATGAAGTGTATGCTAATACTTACAATCATCCTTATGTTGAACAAGAATATGATCATCATTCATAAATGGCATTCCTGTTCTAGTATCTGACACAATATTATAATTCATTTTTATTTAATTTATCACACAACAAAATATAATTTAAAATTCTCACAAAAATCAATGTCACATCAACTTATGAATTTCAGTTTATTCAAAAACATTTGAACATGATAAAAAAAAGTCTAGAGATCATAGTTGACCGTTATTTGCGTTCAAAAATAAGTTGGTTGTCCACCACAACCAAGGGACAACCATTCATCACCTTAAAGTTGTTTGGAAAAGGGTGTGGCCTAATGGACAACCGTTTTAATTTTCAAGTCATGTGATAGTCAACTATGGTTGCATACCCGTCACCCTGAGTTACATTTCTGAATGCCCTCCAGTCAGGGTTGGCTAAGTAAATAATAATTTTTATTTACGTGATTATTTACGTGTATTAATTATTAAATACACGTAGAGAATTCATGTAAATAATGTAAATAATGTAATAAATGTAAATAAACAGAAAAAAAGTGAATTTTTTGATATCAATTCATAAATAATTAATTAATGTATACTTTATTAAGAAATAAACGCATCTATTAAATTTTAATAGTCAATATCTCTCGTTAAAATCAAAACCACTGAATTAAATACATACTGGAATGTTCGCTCAGTAAAGATATTTCTAAATCAGCGTTACCTTACGGTTGAAATCACAGATCGGTAAGTTGAAGGATTATCATCAGTAATAGCTATTTTTATTACGTTGGCAAAGTCCTGACCAACTTATTATATGTTCAGGTATAATTTTACGTGACTCCATGGTGTTGCTAAGGTTTGTTTCCCCACTGGAAACAAGAATCTGTGTATTATGAATGCTATGAGTCTAGCACCTCAGTTGCCGGAAGATTTATATTATTTAATTAAGAAAGCTGTAGCTATTTGTAAACATTTGGAAAAGAACTGGTATGACAATTTATTGTTTTTTACCTTTTCGCATTATTTAGTTACTAATATATTCTGTTTTTCATTTCCAGCAAAGATAGAGACTCCAAATTCCATTCAATTTTGGTCAAATCAGAATTTACAGACTTGCTCCTTACGATAAACATAAATCTAAAATTGCTCCAAATTAGAAGTATGAGTCAAGTACAGCTTCCGCATTGGTAGCTTAAATACCAATTACTATAATTTTTTGTTTTCACAATATTAACTGTTTTTTTGTATGAGTCTCATGTTTTATTTTAGCTTTAGCTTCTGTTTTATTAAAAAACAAACAATAGTATGATAGATACACAAGTTTGGAGCTAAACCAAGAGCTGAAGAAGATTCTGGGTCTCTAATTCCACTAATGCTTGATCTTGAACTAAAAATTGGAAGAACAGCAAGTTTTTGCACTTTGCAAACATTTCTAATCATAAGAAGAAATAAACATAAACATATATTATCTTAAGGCTGAAACTATTACCTACTAATTTGAAATTTATACTGTAGTGTAAACTTGAATAATACTGAAGCAATTTCATACCTGTGTGATTTTAACCTTTGAGTAGCTGTGTTATTCAAAGTAATTTTGCAAATATTACATAAAGCTGTCCATTTACCATCTATTTTCATGGGAGTGAAATGAAATTCTCCATAAGCTGTGCTGGTTTTCCTGCCTGGAGTAGATTTTGGTCTACTCTGATTACCCTCCATTTTAATTTAATTTGCAATGTAAATTTCAACTATGAACAAGATTGAGTCAAGACACAATAGTACTTGAAAAGCCAAACATTCATTATCATTAATCATGTCACCTTACTTTTTTGAAATTTCCTTCCACATCAATTCAATTTTCTATCATTTTTTACCTTTATTTACATTTATTTACATTATTTACATTATTTACATTATTTACATTATTTACATTATTTACATTAATTACTGTTGTTCTGCACTCCACCTACACTCGCTCACTAACATGTAGCGCAACTACTCTCGATAGCGCGTACTAACAATATTCAGGTTGTGCGAACAAACACGACTTTTTTCATTCGTTCACCCGAGAACGCTGAAACTCATTTCCCACTCAAACTTTAATCTTGTAATGGAGGGAGATCGTTCATCTTCCTCAAACTTGTAACTTGTACTTTAAATCATTGCATTACAGTATCTCTAACTAACTTGTTTCTTTCCTTGGATTTCAACCTCACTTCATGGTAGGCAGAGCTGCGATTCCTGAACAGTTAGTACAGAGTGATACTTAATCTTTTATTTTAATTTTTTGCTATAGTATCCAAAAGTTAAGGGAACTATAAGTTTTTTTTTTCGTTAAAAGTCAATTTTTTTTACGAAACATATTTTAATTCATGAGTTGTTAACTCAGTAAATTTTTTTTCTTCTTGTTTAATTTTTTGAAAAGTTCATCGAAAATTATTCGAGGTTAAATTGAATTACTTTGGCGCCAAAATAGTTTAACGCCATTTTAATCATCTTCCAAAAAATACTGGATCGTCTTTTTGTGGTAAGGTGAAACAAAAAATGATTTTCGCTGTGGGATTGCAGATTACTTCGGATCTGGATTGTCTGTTACAGTAAGGTGAATCATCAAAAAAAGTTCAAAAATCAGAGATTGCTGTTACGTCGAACTCGACTATCGTGATCTTCGAATGCCATCATCCACTAAAAATCATCATCAAAATTTCGTCGATCAAGTGCTGCTGATTCAACCAATTTGAATGCTGCCAAGACTGAAATTCTCTGAAGACAACCTGAGATTGATCCAAGTACTGACTCACGGGAAAACGCCAATTACTCACAAACTCAACTGGGAAATATTCAACGGAATTCCGCAAATTATGGGTAATGTAATTTTCGATACTTTTATGTTAAATATTTTATTTACTATTGCGGAGAATGATGGTATATATTCAATGATTTTGTGGGATATTGAGAAAAATTAGTAATATAAAATTTTTTTACTTTAAGAATTTTTTTACCTTCAATTTCCAAAACGCTTAATTGCAAGAACCCCCTTTAGTTCGGTAAAAATCAAGTGAAATTTCACAGGACGATTAAGCTTAAAAATAAGTTCGAATAAAGCAGGTTACAAATGATAAGGTTTTGGAAACAGATTGCTAGTTGCACATTAAACTGTGAAGGAACAATTAAAATTAAAGAAAAAGATTATAAAAAATTATTAAATATTTTTGAATACGAAAAAATAACAGACGTAAGAATTAATTTAATTGAATTTCCATTCTGGAAAACATTTTTGGGAGAAATAGTTTTAGAAACCTTCTCAGTAAATGTTAGTGGAATAATTCATTATAAAAGAGGTATCAAAGTCGCAAAATTCATAGAAATTTCAAAAAATATTTTCAGTACTCAAGCTTTGGACTCGATAGAATCTTTCAGAATT
This sequence comes from Ericerus pela, assembly GCA_011428145.1. Lineage (NCBI taxonomy): Eukaryota > Metazoa > Arthropoda > Insecta > Hemiptera > Coccidae > Ericerus > Ericerus pela. The sequence goes on along the minus strand of WOFM01000067.1, from coordinate 738,008 downwards.
TTTCTTGAAAATTTTGAGAGAGAAAATCCTCTTTAAAAATACGTAAAATTACAAAAATTAAAAAATATAATATAATATTAACAAGCAAAATACTTTCATATTTGAACAAATTTCATGTTTTAACAATTTATTGTCACAAAAGAAAAAATCCTTTGTCATATTGGACAAGTTTACTTGTGAACTTTCATGTCACAAAATTCCTTTATTCAAAATACTAACGCATAAAATTGAAAATTTATTACAATAAAATATTATAGATAGCTTTCAAAAATAATTTTCAATAGATCCTTTGTTATACACATTTACAAAGACTCAAAACTAAACAAGATTTCTTCAAGTTTATTTCTGAATTATATTCTCAGTTGGAATATTTTTTTCCTTTTTCATATTTTAAAATACAAACATACACACGAATAATATTACAAAAATTAATAATTTAAATAAAAATAAAATAAATTTTTTTTGCAATTAATTTTTTTTTTTTGAAAATAAATTTTATTATTTCTTTTTAAAATTAAGTTGTCGGAACTAAGTACATTACCAAGTACTCCAGAAAGCATGAATACAGCAAGTGAAAGAACCACTACCCCATCCCCTCAAGGAGGATCAGGATCTGGGAGTACACACCCTCAAGTAAATTATGTTATGCCAGCTGATGTAACCATACATCCGATACAAGGTCCAAGTGGGAAAATATTTGATGGTCAATATTACTTGGACTGGACACGTATGATCATAGCTTTAATAAGGGGTTCGGGATATTGGGATGTTTTTGGACCACACCCTGAACTAAAAATTTATATTAAAAATATGGATAATTTACAATACAGACCATCTTCAAATTCTGCTAAAGCATACTTTAAAATAACAGGAATGCGCAAAATCATTTATTATGGAATGCATGACATACAATGTATCGAAACAAATTAGAAAGTGTAAAACAGTAGATCAAATTTTTGAAAAATTAGATATAACTGACGGTTCTAAAACCAAAATAGTTGCAAATATGGCAAAATCAAAATGGACTGCTTTTCGATTTACACCTGGTGGTAATATAAGAGGTTTTTTAAATAAATGGGACATATTAGTACAAGAAGTTCGTGATGCAGGAAAGGAAGTATTTGAAGAAGAGGAATTGGAAAACCTTCAATTGGAATTAGGATACAAACAAACCATTGCAAAAATGCAATTTGATAACGTCCCTGAAAACAGAAAAAATCTAGAAGTATTCAAACAAATATTAAAAGAAGACGGTGATCAAAAAATGAGAGATAAACAAATTAAATTACAATACCAATCGTCTAATAAAAAATTCGATAATAATGGGAATTAATTTAGAAATAATAATACAAATTACAATAATAATAAAGATAATAAATGGAATAGAAATAATAATTATAGACGAAATAATAACACAAATGAAAATAATAATGGTAATAATAATAATAATTTTAAAAATAATAATCCAAGAAATGAAAATAATAATTATAATAATCAAAATAATTATAACAAAAACCAAAATAATAACAGAAATAATAATCAATCGCCTAGAAAAAATAATAAAGAAGATAGATGTTTCATATGTAACCAAACAGGACATTACAAAAATAAATGCCCTGATTATAAACCCGAAAATAAAGAACAAAATAAAGAAAAACCAAAAAATAAAGACAAAAAAGAAGAAGAAAGACCAATAAAATTATCATATATGGTCAAAAAATACAACAATAATGAAGATTGGCTTTTAAAAAAATTAATTAAAGATAATACAAAAAATGAAAATTACATACAACTTAAAAAAAAATGTTACTTGATGGGAGGGCGGAAGTCCATCTCACATCAAATATAGAAAAATTAATTAATGTAACAAAATTTAAAATTCCGGTAAAATTACAATGTGCACTTAAAGACACGTATTTATATGCCACACATATGGGAAATATGAGAATATTAGTAAAAAACTAAAATAAAATTCAAACAGCAATTGAATTATTAGAAGTCCATTATGTACCAGATCTGTCATTGGACATTATGTCTGGAATTAAAGTGACAGAATCCGGAATATCACATATGGACCAGGGAAAAGAAAAAATACAAACATATTTTATAGTGACAGGAGACATTCTATTTTCATCCTATAAAATTGATGGTGTCTTTCAAGTAAATTACGATTACATAAATATACCAAAAAAATGTATGCCCGTCACTCAAAATCAAGATGATGATGAATGGGATTCCCTTTCTGTCAAATTAGAAATAGAAGAAGAGGAAGAAGAACCCATTAATAACAATAATAATTTAGAAGAAAATAATGAAAATAATAATACTATAATAGAAAATAATAATAATGAGGATAATGAAGATATAAAAAAAAAATAATAATAATAATAATAATATTCAAGATAATTCATTAGAAATAATTCAAAATAACACAAATAATCATAAAAAAATGATTTGGCATAGACTACTAGGCCATTTAAATGGAAAATACATGAGATATCTACATAAAGTCACAATAGGAATTCCAAAAACAATTATTTTTAAAGATGATGATTTCATAAATTCTGAAATTTGCAAAATAGCAAATAGTCAACGTCCAGGCCATAACAACCTTAGAAATAAACCTCAAAGGAGACCAGAAATTATATCTTCCGATATTATGGGACCATTCACACCCACAATAGCTAACCAAAAATATATATTAACATTTATTGACAATTACAGCAAATACACCTTTGTGATACCAATATCAAATAAAAGTCAAGTATTCAAAGAATTTAAAAATATTTTCTTTTCAATGAAAAACAAATTCCCCGAAACACCAATAAGTCAAATAAGGTGCGATAATGCAAAAGAATATACAGATCAAAAATTAGTAAAATTTTGTGAAGAAAATGGAGTACAAATAGAAAATGTAGTTCCTTACTCACCAGAATTAAATGGAATTGCTGAACGTCAAAATCAAACTTTGATGAAAAGAGTAAGAAGTTTACTAATTGATGGTTATCTAGATATTAAGTATTGGGCACATGCAATAGCTACAGCTGCATACTTGATAAATAGATCACCAACAAGAGTAAATTCAGAGTACAAAACTGCATACGAAATTTTTTTTTGAAAAAAACCTAATCTGGATAATTCAAAAATTTTTGGATCATTAGTTTATAGACATATTCCACTCGAAGTCCGACAACAGAATGCAACTAAATCAAAAAATAAAAATGAACAAAGAATAGACCCAAAATTTGCACCAAGGGGAGAAAAGGGAATACTTATGGGTTATACCACTACAGGATATTGCATTAGAGATCCCTTTTCAAATAAATTTAATATATCTTGTGATGCTAAGTTTGACAAAAATAAAAATATATCAAACTTAAAAAATTGTGAACAAGAACTGGTACTCAAACCAGCAAATTTTGTAAAAAATCTAGTTAACATAAATACTTTCAACTTCACTAAAACTATAGATAATAGGTGGATTGAAGACTGTATACCAACATGCTATAAAGATGTCAAAAACAACCTATTTAGAAAAGAATGGATGAAAGCTATTGAGGATGAATTTATTTCTCTGGGGGAAATGGACCTTTAGGAAGAAGTAGATTACGATAAATCATGAAAAACCATTGACACAAGATGGGTTTTTGTAACAAAACCAAATGATGAAGGATACCACCAACCAAAAGCAAGATTAGTTGCTAGGGGCTTCAAGGATAGAACCGAATATGAGTTAGAACAAGTATTCGCCCCTGTTATCCCAATTTGGTTAGTAAGATGGTTCCTATTGATAGTCAATAAATATGACTTAGAAATGGTTCAATATGATGTAAAAACGGCGTATCTGAATTCCCCTGCAATTGTCCCCATATATTTAAAGCCCCCAGAAGGTTTACTAATGGAAAGTAATAAATTATTGAGACTTAAAAAATCTATCTATGGCCTAAAAACATCGTCTAAATCGTGGTATAATTTAATAAATGAATATATTTTAAAAATGAACTTTGAAAGATCTGAAACAGATAAATGTTTATATTTAAAAAAAAATCAAATGAAAAAATAATTTTTATGATCACATATGTTGATGACATTAATATCATGTTCACTCGTTTCGTTGGTCTGTGGGGGGGTGTTGTTCTGCACTCCACCTACGCTCACTCATGTTGATATACACTTCCGTGTGGCAAACCTGCGCGCTCCTTTCAGTATTACCAACTGTTAATTTCATGAAGATTAAATGTTCCTCAATTATACCCGTCTTACTAGTTGTACCTAATCATTATCACCACCTGTACCTCTAGATTTACTTAAGTTTGATTATTATCACAGGATGTGCAGCTCATTATTTAGTTGAATATACACTTGTGAATTTGATATTTGTCCTCAACTGAAAGCCTAATACGGCGGTACATAATAAAGTGGTGAAACTGAAACTTCGTTTTTTAATACAATTTTGTGACTTTTTTCATTCGTTCACCCGAAAACGCTGAAACTCATTTCCCACTCAAACTTTAATCTTGTAATGGAGGGTGATCGTTCATCTTCCTCAAACTTGTAACTTGTACTTTAAATCATTGTATTACAGTATCTCTAACTAACTTGTTGTTGATACGAAATCCCACCTTCACTCATTCTTCATCATCATCATCACGATCACCCGCCAAAGAGATCGAGTGAACAGCCCAAGGAAACCTGCTCCCGTCGTTGAGGACTCATCGTAGATCAACACATCGAGGACCCAATTTTTCGGCCAACTCCAAACTAAATTTAAGCAGGCAGTACAACGGTGAACAGCGGAGTGCAGAAAACTGAAATTATTCGTCGGCGCAACAGAAATAGTAAAGTACAATGTTTTTTCATTTTTTTTTGTGTTTTGTAAAGGTAATATTCATTGAAGCTGGTTATTTTTCGTGTTTGCGTAACTATTTTTTTTTAACTGAGTACAAAAAGGAAAATTGAATAATAGTTAAAAATTTTTTTTTTTTATGCCCCCTATACTAAGTTTGTGCGAAGGAAAATTAGGTGAATATAACATTGAAAAGGAGGAACTGAAGGAATTAATTAATAAATTTGAAGGTGAAAAAGTCATAGACATAAAAATTGAAACTTATGATTTACCCTACGTCACATATTTCACAGGAGAAATAGTATTGGAGTCCTTTGTAGTGGATGTATCCGGAAGAATAGAAAACATTAGTAGCTTAAAATATATTAAAATTTTAGAATCCTCAGTAAATTATTTTTCAAGTAGAATTTACAGTTCAGAAAAATCAAAAGAAAAATTTATGAATAGATTTTTTAATTAATAAACAATAACAAAAACTGGAGGATATCGAAAGAAATAAAGTTGAAAATAGCGAAAAAGAAAATATAATTAAAAAAATTGAAAAAGAATCGATAGAAAATAAAAAATATATAGCTGTTATTAATATCGAAAAAAGTGTATTAGGTTTTCGAAAAATTAAAGAAAATATGGCATCCCAAAACGAAATTAAACCTATACAGGCGCCATTAGGAAAAGTGTTTAATGGAAAGTATTACTTGGACTGGCGCAGGATGATTATTTCGGCTATTAGGGGAGCCGGGTATTATGATATTTTCGGAGAACATGAATTCCTGCAATTATATATTGATCATATAGACGATTTAAATTTCCATCCCGAAAAAGATATGATAAGTTATTGCAAAATGCAAGACAATGCAAAAGCCTTTATACTAGAAAGAGTGTCAAATGAAATAACAAAACAGATAAGAGACTGTAATACAGCGATATTAATGTTAAAAAAACTAGATAATATTTATGGTACGAAAACTTCCGTCACAGCTAATATTGCGAAAGCAAAATGGACAGAATTTAGATTTCAGCCAGGAGGAAATATGAAAGGTTTCTTAAAAAAATGGGATGAATTAGTAACCGACGTAAGAGATAGCGGTAAAGAAGTTACTGAATCGGAGGAATTGGAGAATTTGCAGTTAGCCTTATGCTATGAACAGGCAATTGCGAAAATTCAATATGAAAATTTACCTTCAAACGAAAAAAATTTAGATAATTTTAAAAAAATATTAAGAGAAGACTCTGACCAAAAATTCAGGGATCAAACTTTGAAAAAACAAAATGGTAATAATAACCAAATAGGTAATAATTATAAAAATAATAATAATAATTATAATAGGAATAATTACAGGGGAAGATATAATAATTATAGAGGAAATAATTTTAGAGGAAATGGTAATAATCGTAATAGTTATACAAATAATAGAAATAATAATAATGGTAATGGTAATAATACTGAATCAAACCATAACCAGAATAATAATTCGAATAGTAATGGAAACAATGGTAATGGAAATTATAGAGGAAATAGTTACAGAGGTAACTCGAATTATAGAGGCAATAATTATAGAGGCAACAACTATAGAGGTAATAATAGAAATTATTATCAAAATAATAATCCAAAATGTTACAAGTGTGAGCAATTTGGCCATATAGCGCAAAATTGCAGTAATAATAATTCACGAGAAAATAGTAATAATAATAATTCTAATAATAATCAGGGAACTTATCCCCCAAAAGCTAATATAACTCAACCGAACTCTAATAAAAAGGAGAATTCGGAACAACAGGTGAAGATGTCTTGTATGGTAAAAAAGTTCAACGGAAATAATAATGAATGGTTGTTGAACGAATTAATAAATAATAATAAAGATAATAAAAATGAAAATTATGATATATTAAATCACAAAGCAATTTTGGATGGAGCTGCAGAAGTGCATTTGACATCCGACTTGGGCAAATTAGTCGATGTTAAAAATCATTGATAGAATTAAATGATGTTCATTATGTGCCGGATTTAAACCTAGACATTATTTCAGCCATAAAAATTACAAACACAGGTATGATCAATATTGATCAGCAGAAGAATATTGCTAATATATATTTTATTGAAAATGCTGAAATAATAATGACTGCAAAAAAAGAAGAGGGAATCTTTTATATATATTATAATATCGAAAATAATAATAAAAACACTAATAACAATACTAATAATAATGAAAATAATATAATATGTGCCCCCGTTACTCAAAATATAGATGATGAATGGAATGATTTTACTGTAGAGTTAGAAATTCAGGAAGATGACAATAATAATGAATCACCTGAGGGGGTGAAGAAGAAGAAATAAGAGATGATAATAATGAAATTGAGGGAATACCCCATAACTCACAAATAAATAATAATATTAATAAAAAATTAACAATACATAGGAGACTAGGGCATTTGAATGCCAGATATCTGCAAAAGTTGAAAACTCTAGCGGTTGGCATTCCCGACAATATAAATTTTAGAGATGAGGATTTTTTGAATTGTCAAATATGTTGTATCGCAAATAATTCGAGGTTGGGCCATAATGGTATTAGAACTAAGCCAACTCAAAAACTGGAAGTGGCATCCTCAGATATTATGGGTCTGTTTACGCCCTCAGTGGCGAATCAGAAGTATATCTTATCCTTTATAGATCATTTCTCTAAGTATACGTTTTTAATGCCCATAGTTAGCAAAAGTCAAGTCACAAATGAATTTAAAAATATTATAGTATCCATGAAAAATAAATTTCCGGAGTACCCCATAGGGACTATTAGGTGTGATAATGCCAAGGAATATACTGATATAAAAATATTAAATTATTGCAATGAGGTTGGCATAACAATGGATTATGTGGTGCCATATTCTCCGGAATTAAATGGTGTTGCCGAAAGGCAAAATCAAACTTTAATGAGGAGAGTACGGGCCATGTTAATTGATGCCAACCTTGATATAAAGTATTGGTCCTACGCTGTAGTAACAGCTGCATACTTAATTAATAGATCACCCACAAAAGCAAATGAGGGATATAGAACACCCTATGAACTGTTTTATGGGATAAAACCAAACCTAAAAAATCTTAAAGTCTTTGGGGCATTGACCTACAGGCATATCCCTGTGGAAGTCAGAAAGCAAAATGCCACAAAAGCCAAAGCAAAATCAAAAAACAAAATCGACCCGAAGTTAGCACACAGAGCGGAGAAAAGTATAATGATGGGTTATACAAATACGGGATATTGTCTTAAAGACCCCTATAATACAAAGTCATATATCTCATGTGATGTTAAGGTAGACGAAAACCAAAATATTAAATCATTATTAATAAATAATAAACCATTAATGATAAAGTCATCAGATTACAAATATGATTTGGGGATAATTAACCCTGTAGTCATGAATATAAATGTAAGATATAATAAAATATATATAGAGGATAATATTCCGAAAAATTATTCTGAAATAGAATTAAACCCTTTTAGAGATGATTGGATCAGGGCCATAAATTATGAATTTAATTCTCTCGATGATATGAATGTGTGGGAAATAGTCGACTACGATCGCCAAAAACTTATAGACACAAGATGGATTTTCACAATTAAATTTGATGAATTTGGGAATCCAAAACCAAAGGCAAGACTTGTAGCAAGAGGTTTTAAGGATAGAACCGAGTATAATATTGTTGAAACCCATGGCCCCGTGGCATCAGTAGGAACGATAAGATCATTGCTATCTATAATAAATAAAGAAAAATTAATTATGGTGCAGTATGATGTAAAAACTGCGTATCTAAATTCACCAATTATTAAACCCATTTTTGTAAGGAAACCTGAAGGTGTAAATATCAACACAAATCAGGTATTTGAATTAAAAAAGTCTATTTATGGATTAAAGACATCCAGTAAGTCATGGTATGACCTGTTGGATACAAAGGTAAGGGAAATGGGCTTTACTAAGACCAAAAGCGATAGATGTTTGTACACTATAATTAATAATGATGAAAAAATATATTTTTTAACTTATGTGGATGACATATTGATTGCATCAAACTCACAGTCATCAATTACAAAAATAAATGAGGAGCTACAAAAAGATTTTACGATTACTATAATAAATAACCCGAGATTTTTTGTGGGATTAGAAATAACTAGAAACATAGAACATAACACAATAATACTTTCCCAATACAAGCATATAGACAAAATGTTGAAGAAATTTGGAATTTCGGAGTTAAAAAATACGAATACTCCAATGGAAACGGGATTGAAATTAGATAAAATTGAAAATGGCATAGATGACACGGAATATAGGTCAATGATAGGTGGATTGCTGTACTTAGCGAGACTTACAAGACCGGACATATTATTCCCGGTAAATTTTTTATCCCGCTTTTAAAATAATTCTAATAACACTCTGAAAAATTATGTAAAAAGAATTTTCAGATATATTAATACTACGAAAAATTACAATATAATATATAGATCGAAAGGGGATGGTATACAGGCCTATATTGATGCCTCATATGCACCCCAGGTCGATGAACATAACATAGATATAAATAATTTGGGAAAAGGGAAGTCCATAACTGGATTTATGGTATTTTCTTATGAAGACTTGGTAGAATGGAATTGCGGTAAGCAAACCATTCATGCATCATCAAGTACAGCAGCCGAAATAATTGCAGTCTATGACGCACTAGATACCATAAAAGTTATACAATATATGAATTACGAAATTTTAGGTGAAAAATTAAGTGTGGATATAATGGAAGATAATATCTCAACACAAAAAATATGTTCGGGGGGTAGTCAGAAAAAGTCGAGAGCCCTAATAATCAAATGCTACTCAATTTTGGAAGCATTTGAGGAAAAAATAATATTTTTTAGAACTGTAAGCTCTGAAAATCAATTAGCGGATATTTTGACAAAATCGTTGGATCGTTCAAAATTTGAAAATATAATTGTCAAAATATTAAATGAAACGAACATCTATACATAATACAATATAAAAATAATTCATTTTATTTCAAAGTCATAATATGTTTCGAAATTTACCATTTCAAAGTACAAGTCGTCCCAAGTCCAAAATATAGGTCGTAACATGAAAATAGATGCTTAAAAGTTAACCTTCAATTACTGCAAGATTAGTACTTAACAATACCATTTACCAGAAAATACTTGTAACAGATAAATGCCCGACCTCTCAAAAATTTTAACAAAGGAAAAAGCAGAAAAATCGAACAAGAATAAACCCTACAATTCGCATAATAAAAACCCTATACATTTTCAAACAACCGTGAGAGAAATACACGTAATATTCCCACACGAAGTAATGAAAAGAAACTCTCCGACAATAAATACAATAAAGATTAAACCCATTACATGACCGCAAATTAAGATAAGTCGAAAACGTTCCTTTATCATATAAAACATTATAAGCGCCAGTTCAAATACAATAGCAACACACGAAAGATAATAAGCGATGCAATGAATATTATTCTACAATCTTTTTCATGTCACACGTTTAAGATAAAATACGAAAAAAAACGTTCCTTTGAATTCAGTGAACTCGCAATCGGAAATACCTTTATATTTTTTTTCTTTCTTTTTCTTTAGTGTAATATGTATATGTGAATATTTTTTTCTCTTTTTCGAATTTTTTTTCCGATCTTTTTCTAATCGAAAGATATAACAAATAAATTACACGTTACCTATAATAAATTAATATTTTATGCATGTTACCAATTTTATATTATCATAATTTTTTTTTTTTTACAATACCATTTTTTATATATTATATATTATCATTCAATATTTCATGCATGTTACCATATTTGTTTATTTTATTATTTTATTTATTTTCGAAGCACAGCATAGCAAAATTATTTCTTTCTCGAAACACAAAGTTATCATAATGATATTTTGATAATGGGATGTTAATATTTTATTTATTTTTATTATTTTTCTTTACATACATAATATTTTTGTAATTAATAATTCTTGTACCAATAATAATATTTCGTTTACTTTCAGCGTCGAACACGATGAAGAACTCAATCGGTAAAATTTCAGGGGGGTGTTGATACGAAATCCCACCTTCACTCATTCTTCATCATCATCATCACCATGATCACTATATATATATGTCATACGTACACTCTCACCACGAAGTGCTTTCCCCTACTACTCTCGATACGATATTGCTGTTGCTTCGCCATTTCATATTTTGTTTGTAATGTATTATTCATTCGTGTAATAAACCTCCATAATATCAGAAGTCTCAAGTTCTTTCGATCCTCGTACGCCTCACATCACTTGTTTCTTTCCTTGGTTCAACATCACTTCAATCACTGTAGAGAATTAATTTGGCGTAAATTTTCCAACCCTGCCACCAGTAATAAAAATCACCTTCTGCCAATAATACTTATTATGTTGCCTTCACTGACAATGTACCGCCACTTATATCACCTATTATGCTCAGTCCATCTATATTGTCTATAGTTATTTATTTATTGTCAAGTTTGCTACTACCGTTTGATATGTTTAGTTTTCTGGAAATTTAATATACCAAAATCAATTTGGAGGGAAAACAGTGTGACTTGATTGTTTTTTTAAAGTCGTTTATTCAAGTTTTAGTAAAGTTTCGAACTCGCTATGTGTAAACTTTTGAAAACTTGATCGATTTATAAAGACCAATGTAATCATTTGTCCATTTTATAATTGTTTTTCGTTCATTTCTATTGCTCCTGTATTCTGTTCTTCCTTGCTTCGTCGAATCATTGGATCGTGGCTTGTTTCATTTGTCGTCGCGACAAGTATAATCATTATTATTCTATTCCTCGGATTATAATAGAAATCATTCCCGGCGAAATTCACACAACTGCTTCCGTGGGAGTGCTATGGCTAAAGTACAAGTATGCAATGTGAATGTTCTGAACAATCCATCACCGTTCAACAGTCCGTTCCAATTTGAATTAACATTCGAATGTATTGAAGAATTGCAAGAAGGTACGTTATTTCTTTAATTAATCATCAGCTACTCCGAGAAAAGTTCGTTAATGAGCCTTCCGATGTACAGATTTGGAATGGAAAATGATATACGTTGGCTCAGCTGAAAGTGAACAGTATGACCAAGTATTAGATACAATTTATGTAGGACCTGTTCCAGAAGGAAGACATATGTTCGTATTTGAAGTGAGTTTTACTTCAGTTTTGAAATTCCTCCCTTCAGCATAATAATTAAACCTTCTATTTATTCACTAAAGGCTGACCCTCCTGATCCATCGAAAATACCAGTTGTTGACGCGATCGGCGTAACCGTAGTTTTACTTACGTGTTGTTACAAAAAACAAGAATTCGTTCGAGTCGGATATTTCATCAATAACGAATATAATGATCCTGAAATGAAGGAGAATCCCCCAGCCATACCCGAATTCGACAAGGTAGAACTCTTCATTTAATATTCATTGATGCCTGCATAGTTTAATATTAAAACTGAGTCATTTCCCAGGTGACGAGGAATATTTTAGGAACCGAACCACGTGTTACCCGATTCAAAATCAACTGGGATGATTCAGACAACGGCCAAACCGATACTGCTAATGATACCGCGCCATTAACTTTCAATGATAGTAGTTGTAGTCAAACTGCGATGGAGGTTTCGTAACTGTTCAACGTTTTTATCATATTTTCTCCAATTTTTTTGTGTGTGTGCCTTAACTATTTTCGTTTTCGATTCTACACCCAATTAATTGTTGTGAAAGAAGACATAATCATACCATTTGGACCGTTTGTAACATAGTTACTTGGTAAATAGCCGCTCATTTTGTATTAGATATTTTCCTTTGTCCGATGTTACGCAAAATACTTGCTCCTTTGAAATTAATTTTGTAATTTTGTTCTGATATATTTTCGTTTGATGATATTAATATTCATTATAACTACGCTCAGTATTCCTTACACTGACTCGCCGAATATGAGTTCACGATAAAATTCATTAAAAATGCCGTAAAAATCTAATTTGTGAATGTTTTCAAGTTACGTAAGTTTAAATTCAACTTTAAAATAAGGTTTAAAAACAAATGTAAATAAGATAATTTTATTTAGGTTTAATACAGATTGTTGAATTTTATAATGTAGAAATACAAATTTTTTCATCTTATTTTCAACCACTTGTCAACTATGTAAATGAGGTCACGTATTTAAAAAGTGTGTTGTATTCAAAATCCGTTTTCGTTTTAGGATGAATAGAAACAAAATTTTCATACTCTTCAGAACAAGAAAAGAGGCCAATGGTTGTCGTGGATGAACGATCAGTATTTACATTCATTTATTACATTAAAATAAAGAGGAGAATTAAAAAAAAAAAAGAGTAACAAACGAATTTCAAAAGTAAATGAGAATCCAGACTTCTTTTTTTGCGAAAATCAATTGACTCTAGTGACGAGAGAGCGATAATGTTGTCCAATTCTTCGGCGAGGGTTTCGTTCGGCATCTTTTTGATATTTAACGTCAATGGAACTATTTCGGATGCCCCAAAATTCAGTCGGTACTAAATGCTGTTGTTGGGCGGTAAATTTCCATCCCAAATGGTAACGACAATTTTTGCAAGTCAACACCGTCCATGCATACCTACAGAATTTCGATAAATTGAGATGAAATCAACTATTACTGAATGCATGAAAAATCAGTGAAACGGAAGTTCATCGAATGCAAGGCTCCTAAAAATCATGAACATTAATACTGAGTAAACAATGAACCAACCAAATTTATAGGTAAGCAAATGTTTTCTAATCGAACCATTTAAGTATTCAACTTCAACGAACATGACAAAGTAATCTTCAGCCGTTGATATTAAAGGTCCAGAAAATAAAGGGGTAATCAGAGTAATCGTACTTTCCAACTCTCGCACATCGGGTATGGTCTTATTCATGGTTTAAAGCGACGTGATTCCGGGTAAACAACTATCTTCATCATTAGGCCAAATTTTAACCACCACCACCACCACTGTGTTCCCAAATGTCAAGTCTTCCCAAATATTACATTATTTTCAGTGAAATACATCGATGCACGGACCTCCTGAAGTACAACGTTTTGTTTTATTCCACTTATTTTGAATTACCTGGCAGCGAAATTTTGTTCGTTAATTTTGCATTTAGTTTTTTTAAGTACGCGACTATTCGCCCAGATTTTTAGAACACATTCCAAAAATGTCTCACATATACACAAAATGGAAACCACTGAAATATAATGACTTATTCTTCACGATTTCATATTTATCAGCCAAAGCCCTAAATACTGGAAAATATTAAACGAATCACAATCATCTACCTCTCACCTTTATTCCTTACTACTTTAGACTTGGTTCTTCTCTGTTCTATCATTCCTAAAATTTCCAAATCTATAATTACGATGTCATCACCCCTTCCACAACAAAAATCTGGTCAGAAAAATTTTTGATCCATACTCAGTCTAAGGAGCGTATTTTCTTTTTGTAACCGAGATGAGCGATTTTTCCTATGTTGCCTGTTTTCTTTAGTCCCTCCTTCCTATGCCCGCCAATTATGTACAAAATTTAACCCATCATGCCACGCGGACACTCAGAGTAAATGATGGAAAAAATTATATTTTTTTATATTTTTTTTTGTTTATCTCAAATAACGAATTCAAATAAATGGATATTATGTTTCATCGTATTTCTTTTAAAATTGTTTCCCTATAGATGTGTTTTTTTGAATAGGAAAAAGGAACAGTACTGGCAATGAGATCTTTCGGATGATTCAGGGGAGGGGGCTTTGGCCAAGGCATGCAACTTTACCTCACCGTTGTTGCCCCTAAAATGGCATACCATGGACCGCCCCCTCATCTGCCTGAAAGATCCCACTACCTATGCAATGAGTGAACCTAATATCTGAGTGAATTTATGCCTTTTGTTAATATATTAAATTAATTACAAAGAAGGGAAAAAAACGAAATAAATTTTAAATAAATGCCAAAAAATGGGGAAAAACAAAAAAAAAAACAAAGAACTTACTTCTAATACGGGAATTTGAACTACCTAACCTCACAAACTAGGTGATGTGTTACATTAGGGCGCAAGGCTTTTGGCTTAATGAAAGGTAAATGGTACAGCTTTCAGCTTTTGGCTTTCAGCTGTTTTTTCATCCCTGGGAGATGTTTAAAATGTGTGCATAAAGTTTATTGGTATTTATAAACCTCTATAAACTACTGTAACTCGCGGATCTTTATCGTGTTAAATGGACACCTGAGGAGGTGTCTATGAAACAAAATCTTGTGAATATTCTCTATAAACGGGAATTATTCGTAGTTGTTGTTTTGTTTTTCTTTCAGTCACACATTTTATTCATAATCACGGCATTTATTCGTTTCATGAATTATTATTCGTTAATGATGCTCATAGTACTCATTATTAATTTGTACAATAATTGATTGCTATTGAAATTTTTGCCCAAATACTTTATCAAGGAATCTTATTTTTGTCACTAATCCGTTGAATTAACCAAGTTTCACATGTATTTTCATAAAATTTATAATGTTCGTAAGCACCTAAAAGTGTTCATAAACTTCAATAAAATTTATAGACACGTTGTAAATGCCTCCTTGCTCTTAAGTCTCATTTTCACTGTAGCATTAATGCGACATCAGTGTTGTGACAGCAGCAGTGGGCAAGATCAGAATTAATCGGATCACAGATCCTTTTCATAATCTTTGATCTGAGAATTAAATCATTTTTCTTTTTGTGAATCCATGATCCGTAATTTAAATCATTTTCTGGGTAAGAATCTAGAGTATCTGTTCGAATCTATTTCTCATGATTTGTTTGTTTGTACTTGAAAAATAGAAAAAAAAACAAAGAGCAAAGAAAACACTATATTTTCTGTTTATTTTTCAGAAATAGATAAAAAAAACTTTTTTTTTAAATATTTTCCAACCCTGATAGGATCCAAGAACGGATTTTTGACTTTTTTTTTTCTCAAAAATGATCCGTAATCCAAAGTTTATTCATTCTTTGGAAAGTGATTTGTGATCCGGACTCGAATCATGTTTTTAAGATTGAAAAGAATCTGTGATCTGAGTCATTTTTTTGGTGATCTTGCTCACTCTTGGTAACAGTGAGTGTCAGTCAATACTATAATGCCATCATGAAAACATCTACTGTCATGACGCCAGGGACATCGATGTAACAGCATCAAACTGGTTTTGATTTCAATGACACTGTTAGATGGCACTCTATGTTAAGTGGATAAGGATTACACTCAGTAAACAGCTAAACATTTTGAGCATATCATGATATTGTCACAGCATTTAATGTCGCTAACATGGCCCCTAAGCCTCTTTCACCAACGCTGTTTTACCAACACTGGTACTGCTAGTCAGCTGGTTCATTCAAACAATGCTGGTGAAAAAGTTGCTATTCTTGTTGATTTATCTGTTATCAGTGGAGACCAGTTGTACCATTATTCAATTAATTTTCCATATTTTCAATAACTCACAAACTAACAAATGGATTTGAATACAATTTTATCAAAATCATCCTCAAACATAGTAGAACTTCCTTTTAAATTTTCACCATTGACTATTCCTTTGCTGCAGAGAAAATTCACTCTCAGCAAACTGATTTGAACATATTTTAAAATTCAACCACATTCCTGGATTTTAAACTATAACTCACCCATCAGAGAATGGATTCAAAATAAATTTTTATGAAATAATCCTCAAACATTATCTAACAACCCATTAAAATTTCACAGTTGAATATTGTTTGATTATAGAGAGAAGTTCAAAATACAACAGGAATAACTGAAACAAAATTGTTTCAAATTAAAAAATAATTTGCACCTACTTACAAATATTTTCTAGACAACAGTTTAAGCTTTATTTTCAAATCCAATCAAGTCATTCAATTCATAACTTTACAATAGGGATGAACTTTTTCTCAAAAATTCACTTTAGATTTTTGTGTAAGTAATGTGGGATCTTCCTGAAATATGTGTGACGTTTACAGTGTTATATACAACTATGTCGACAAACGAACGAGATAAAAGTATGGTAAGTATATAGCAGTTTCCAAATATTTTGTAATTCTCTTTAAACAACATTTGGCTTTTCATTGGATATATCAAATTAAATAGAAAACTCCAAGGAATAAAATGAGACCAAGAACAATAATTCTGAGCATTCAAAAGTCGAGATAATAAAAAAAAAATTGTCTCGATTTCACTGTTTTTGGGCCTTTTTATTAGTTGATTATTTGTTTATTTATATAGTTGCACACTTTTTTCCGAGGCCGCCACTCATACTATGATATCAAAAGTAAAATCCCCCATTATTATAACTGATAACATTGTCAACATTCATGCAGTTTCATTAACTGGTAAGTCATACAATGCTTTTCATCGGCTAGCTGGCGGACCAGCAGCGAAAACTGAAAAATTTCAACTTCACCAGCACAACAACGGCCCATTCACAAAGTGTTGCTAACCAACAACCAGCAGAAATTCTCTACCAGCGCTGGTAAAACAGCATAGTGAGAACGAGGCTTTAAATACATTAATAAATCTGGAAAGACGCTTAAAAAAGAAACTTCAGAAATCTAATTTTGATAGTCAATCAAAGTTGATATACTGAGAAGATACCCAAAATTTTCCTTTCAGTTATTAAATTTAGCATGTTTCATTGAAGTTAATAACAAATTTTTACCATATTAAATGGTAAATACCCATGAATTAATCTAACGAGATCGTGATACATTTTCCCATAAAAAAAAATTACCTACCCGGGGAACCAGCTGTAATTGGTATCCATTTCACCAGAAAAAGCAACACGTTGAACTTTCCGCAACGTAATTAATTCGTGAACGTATCCAAGTGAATTTACATAAGTTCCGTGAGCTCCTTCTGCACTCATAGCGAAAATATCTGATGCATACCCGATTGTCACGTGGCATGTTGCGCATTTCAATTTCCCAGTCTAAAGTCACATCAACATTATAAGGATTTCAAAAAAAAAATGGGAAAATGAAAACAACTTACTTGTGAATTCATTATGTTCAAAAACCAACGTAAACGTTGAAGGGGAGAATTTAATGCCATAGCTTCGAGGATCAATTTTTCAGATATAGGAATATTCTTCAGAAGTTGAAAAGATAAAGATGATGCATCATCAGAATACACGACGTTTTTCTCTAAGTTAAATTTAAAAGAATGAACGATTAGATTGTATCTTTAATCTTCAAACAGATTAAAATTATCAAACTTAAAATCTTACGTAGTAAGAACGTCTTCGCCAGTTTCTGTTTTATTTCTTGCACGAGATATTTCTCATCATAATTTCGGTGTATCCAGGCAGGCCAACGAGTGAGCCCCGCTTCCCTCCTAAAACACCTTTGAAACCAAACAAAAAACGTTTAAAAGTAAAATTTGACAAACTTACTGAAAAACAGAATGACAGAAAAATCATTCTAAACATACTTGTATCTTTGACTAATTCGAAATTTATTTAATGAAGATAATCGAACACCTTCCAGAAAAGGTCCCAGTTCGACTTCAGGTAAAATCTGTACCTTGGCAAACGTTATGTTAGTCTCACTGAAAAACGGAAGACTAATTAACAATGTTTTCTTCTTTCAGAAGCAAAATATGTACATCAATGAATAAATTACTTCATCATTTCTGAAGAAACAGACAGAATTTTAAATCTTTGACGGCCAATGGCTTTTATCTTGAAACTATTATCAGTTTGACTGTATGCAATTATCTCAGCAGTTGTTCCAATTACATCAGTCAGACCATTTCTCTGGTTCCTGAAAAGAAAACAATCAGTCGACGTGATCTGATGTTGAATTAGCATTCTATATTAGCAATTGCAACAAATATTTCGCACCAGTATGTCGAAGAAATGATACCGAAAATATGATCACTTTGAATAGTGTATTTTAAAATATTAATAGAATTTTCTTCGGTCTCCATTAAAGGAAAAGACTGACCAGGAACGAGAGTTATTTGAGAAGCAGGAAAGAGTAATGGAATTTTCTGAATAGATCCATCATCCATAATAATACGACCTCGGATTTGACAAAGTTCCCCCAAATACTGAAAAAATGACTCAGTGAATATTCATGGTTTATAATTTAATTAAATAAAATGAATAAAGACAAATAAACACTCTACCTGATGTTCACAAGGTAGAAATCGAGTTTCTTCGTTTGGATCTGAAGCTATATTAACGGAATCTTCTCCAGGACCATCACTAGAGTCGGTGTCCGAATTGTTTTCATCCGAATACGCCGAGTGGGTGAATTGCCGAATTAGCATACTATACATAGCACTTATTGGAACACGATCATCGTCAGGAGATTCATTAGACGAATCTGCATGCATTGATGGTGATGATTCTTCACTGTCACTAGAAGTAGGTATTTCAGGACTTGCATCATTAGTTTCTCCACTTGACTATAAAGATTAACCAAAAATAGATAACAGTGAATGTAAGATAAACTATATGCTTCACAAGACAGAAACTAATGCATATAGAAATTACCATATTAGACCAATGATTCCAATTATTAAGACTCCAAATTGCTACAAGTGCTTTAACATGAACGAAGAGATACCGAATGTTAGGGCTAGAATATCAAGTATCAACAAACAAGCACAAAATTTTGAATGATATGATCGGATGGGTAAGATTCATAATTTAATATCCTAATCATCACTAATCATCAACGGGAGCATACATAAAACACACTAAATAATGCCCAATAATGTAAGAAATACGTACTCTGAGATATTTGGATGATTTGTGATAGTGAAAATATTAAAAATTAAATTGAAACACTTCTATGAAAACTTATTCGAATATGCGAAGTACCAAAGTAGAACATATTCACGAGAAAGATTTGGTCTTTGGTAAAAGCAGTTAAAAAGAGAAAATAAAACACCAAATCACTTGTTGGAAAAAAAGTTAATGGAAAATATTAAATTTGAAAGACGTAATTTTTTATCACGGTTTATTTTGTTTTTCAGTAGGTTTGTTCTCTTTGCAAATTCACTAATACAAAAGTGCGGGAAAATCCATAGACATTAAGCTCTGTTTTATTTGTTGGGATACGATTCCCTCACTACCTCACTCACGAATACAATGATATAAACGTATAGGTACCTAGGACCATATTCACAAACGTCACTTTAACCTCCCTTCACTTAAACTTCACTTTAAAAAAGTTTTTTGCACAATTTTGTACTTAAAAATATGGGAACATTGTATCTCTTATGAGAGTTCCAATGTAAAAATAAAATGTACCACATTCTTAAATACAAAATTGTGTCAAAAGTAATTTTTAAGTGAAGTATAAGTGAAGGGAGGTTAAAGTGACATTTGTGAATATGGGCCCTAAACTGTAAATAATATAAATATATGTAACATTTTTGTATTTCACATGTGGTGACACTGGTGGCCGCCTTATACTTTGACTAGACAGAATTATTGTAGGAAACGATAAAACAGTAATTAATCACAACAGTAATTAATCACGGAAGAATTATATTTTGTATGTTCTATCATGAACGACGGTTTTGTACACGGTTCAATAATGTGATACAATATCGTTATCTCAATGACGTCACAGATCAACTCAATGACGTCAGTAAAACAGACCTATCAGAAACATTACCAACTTACACAAACACAGACAACACAGACAAGTTTGTTACGAGTAATAACGAACAACGTCATTCGGTTAATGGCGACAAACGTGAAAACCACGTTCTTTTATATTTGTCTCACTATATGGTAACAGAGCAAGTACAGTCCTCGGAAATCAATTTATTTTATTGTTTAAGTGAAGTTGCATATTTGTGTATAAGAAGTGTTTGGTTGCGATACGGTAGTGTTAAGTAAAGAAGATACAGACGACCACCAAACAACGCAAACGCATGTCCACAATGGACATTACAGAACAAAACAGATGTAAGTAACCAAACACAACAAATAAGGTGAAATTTTATTACAAAACATATTCATAGAACTTATATATGAACAAGTGAGATAAATGTAATAAGTTAAACCAAACTCCACTTGCGCAACATATGAATCGACGTAGTATATTAACAAAACATTCGTTTCACAGATCCAGCAATGGGGAAGAAGAAACAGAAAATAACAGAGCCATCAAACCTACAACATGAAAATACAAATCCAGATGCAGATGCACACCCATCACCTTTACATATTCCAGAACAGCCCAGGCAGCATCCATCACCGCTCACACAAAACTTAACAACAACAACATCAAACCCACAACAAACCGCAGTAAATCAAACAAACCCACCAGGATTAACATCAGAACCTAACAAACCCATACCAGTAACAAAATCAATCACAATAACTTTACCAACTACCTCGATACACACATTAACAAAACCGATCTCTCAACCAACATACTCATCAATAACATTTACAGACAATCAACAGGTATCGAGATACAGACCCACCACAACGGCACTATTAACAACATCTAATAGACCACACGTAACACAAGGGATATTACCTATTCCCAACATTACACAAACCCAACCAACACAAGAATCACAAAAACAAACCTACTATACTACAACAAACCCTCAATTTACATAACAAACATTTAAAAGCCCACAACGTACTTACATTGAAATATCAATGGCAAGAGCCAAGAACAAAATACAACAAGCCAAAACATACAACGTAGCAGTATATCAACCTGCAGACGTACGCATTTTTCTGAGTGTACTCCAATTTCAATTAACAGACCTGGACAACCTACCTACAGACACCGACACACAATTTTATCAGAAAATATACGATATCAAAGAAGAACTTACAATACAAATTACTAAACTTTATAACGAATTTGAAGAATTACAAACCACAAGGAAAATACAACAACAAACCGCTCAACAATATTTACAGATCAAACAACCTCCTGCAATTTACTGCGAAATAAACGTCACTAACTCACCAAGCAAACGCCAAAGAACAATATCACAAACATCCAGCGAGGAAATGCAAAGTCCTCGATCCACTGGACACTATCGATCAGACTCAGAGGACAGATACAGACCCGCAACACCTCCAGGTAATAATCCAGATATTTCCATAATAACTCTCGAACAAACACCAATAAGAAAACGATCATCAAAATGGACTTACAAAGACGATCAAACACCATAAACACCAACTATAGAAACAAAAAAATTGAAAACAAGGAACATAACAGACAAAACCGCACCACTTGACTTAACACCCACGAGAAGAAACACTAACACAGATACGAACACAATAATGCAAAGACACGCTATAATAACAAATACACACATACAAGCTCCAAATAAACAACCTACAAACACCATTTTAAATCAACTGACAGAAATAATAACGGAACAAATAATTCAGGACAACAACAAACAAGAATATCCAAACAACGTACAAAACACAACATTACAATAGAACACACTTCACATACCAAAAGTTTGGGAAATACCCATTGGATCAAACACATTAACCCAACCATGTTTTCTTAAAACACCAAAGTACAAACTATCGAAATTCAATGGCAAACATATATCATACCCATACTTCATAACATCATTTATGAAATACATACATATACGAGAAGATATCATAACACCCCAAAAATGCAAAATATTAGAAGACGCTATGCCTGACAACATCAAACAAAGACTAATAACGTTAGGCCATAACAAACAAGGCTACTTTAGAAGATTACAATATTTACATGATGAATTTGGCGACGAATCCAGACTACGATCAGAACTATGGCAAACCCTGAATAACATACCTCTAGCACAAAACACAAAAGAAGGCTTAAGCACTGCATACGATAAAACATGCATGTTACTAGACACAATACTTGATTTTGTACCAGAACTAACAAATGATCTCACCTTCCCAACATTACTAAGAATTTTTCAAAGAAATTCATACTCCAATAGGATAGACATATCTAAACCAAATTCAAAAGCAGTCTTAGAAGCAGTATACCAAGAAATCAAAACAAGAGACCTAACAGAAAAATTAGACATAACAAAAGAAGTGTACAGAACACAAGAAACACAACAACAAAACAATACATACTACATAGACAGAACATAGATCAACCCTAACAGACGTCAGTACAATAAACCACAATACAACAAACCCAATAACAATAATAAAAATACAACAGAAACTCCAATACAGCTTAAAAGCAGCCCCAATTTTCATACGAATACTGACCAAGATAAACCTTCGCCAGAACACTATATAGATAACGACATAGATGATTTCTCTTTTCCAGCATACCACTCAAAAACAGACCTGGATAGCAGCATTCCAGAGCAACTCTACAGATTCCAGGCAGTACCAACAAAACAGAGATGTATGTTCTGTAAAGGCCCACATTGGGGCTATCTATGCTGTAACAAAAATCATAACACGCTCGAAAACAGACGCACATACTTCAGACAGTATAATTTATGCCCCAAATGCGGAATACTAGCAACGGCAGACCACTGTAACCAACCACAACGAAGATGCAGATGGTTCCAGTGTCAACAAACCAGCGCACACCATTCAGCATTATGCCCCAGAGTCACAAACCCATTAACAAAATTCGAAGCAAACCGTTATCTAGAAAAAGTCGTAGAATTACAAACCAAATTTCCACCATGTAAGCAAGAAGAAAGCAATATAAACACACACATAGAACAAAGTATTAATGATGATTTAATTTCCTTCCAGCACCTACAGAACCACGAAAACAAACACCGTCCTATTACAGAGATTAATACAACGATACCCGAACAAACCATATCAACATCAGCACAAATAGAAGAAACAGTCCTCCAACCTACAATACCAAGTAAGTTAAACCTATTTACAATCCTATCCACAAACAACAAATTTCTCACATTCTGCACAAACATACTTAACTCACAAATGCTACAAACCTATCCAGTCAATGCATTCTTCGATTCAGGAAGCACTAAAACATACATACTAGAAAACATTTCTATACAAAAACTTCAATTACCAATTATAGGTACACATTCTCTAAAATTAACAGGAATACAAAATTAAACAACACAAACATTCCATACAAACATCGTTACCTTTGAAATAGAACATACCACACAAAAATTCTCAAACATAATAGCCAGAACAGTAGAAAACATATCAAACAAACTAGATACCCAAAACATAACAGAAATCAAACGAACATACCCAAAATACAAAGACTTACATTTTGCACAAACATTGAAAACAACATCAAAAATACATATATGAATCGGAAACGAATATATGTGGCAATTCATTAAATCTATTACAAACATATCACCATCGATACAACTAATAGAAACAAACTTGGGATTTCACATAACAGAACAATTAACAGATAACGAACAACCAACCCAAAACGAACATACATATTTCTCATTGAATCCAGACATAGAAAACTTATGGAAACTAGAAACAATAGGGATAACAACACCAGACCTAACAATAGAACAAGAAGAACAAAAAGCAATAGAATTATTTTACAAAAACATAAAACTAGTAAATAGCAGATACCAAGTTCGATAACCATGGAAAGTATATCCACACCCACTACCAGACAACTATTCTTTAGCATATAGTAGACTTAAAAGCCAAATACCACATATGCGCACTTCACCCAATTTTTTCAAAAAATATGACGCATACTTTCAAGAACAATTCAAAAACGATATAATAGAAATAGTCGACAACAAACACTCAACAGAACCCAACCACTACTTAGCACATCACGGATTAATCGATGTAACTAAACTTACACACCCGATCAGAATAGTCTTTGATGGATCAGCAAAAACTAAAAAAGCAAACCACTCAATGAACGACTGCATACATAAAGGACTAAAACTTCTCGCAGACCTATTCAAACTATTTATAACAATCAGATTAAACCCAATTGGCATAAGTGCAGACATCAGAAAAGCATTTCTACAACTAGAATTAAACCCATCAGACCGAGATGTCACAAGATTTTTATGGCTCAAAGACCCAAATAAACCATTGACAAACAACAATCGTATAATCATCAGATTCAAAAGAGTACCCTTTGGAGTCATAGCATCACCTTACCTACTAGCAGCAACATTACTCTATCAATTCCAAACTACAAACCCACAATTCTACAACATATTAACAAACAACTTTTACATAGACAATCTAATTACATCAGTACCAACACACGAACAAGTAGTAAAATTATATAACACATCAAACAAAAAATTTAACGACATCTCCATGGAACTAGCACAATGGGCAACAAACGACGAAAATTTACGATCATTATTTACAGCCAAAAATGCAATTCAAAATCCAACTGTTAAGATACTAGGAATTCAATGGGATTACATTAATGACATACTTTATTTACAACCCAAGATTAAAATACCAGATCAACATACCAAAAGAACTTTCGTCAGTAACTTCTCAGCAATATTCGATCCATTAGGATGGTTCGCACCATTACTGGTTCCAGCAAAAGCTTTTGTGAGAACCTTATGGAACCACAAACAAGAATGGAACACACCACTACCAACTTCTTTAATCCCAATTGCAGAGAACATTATAACAGACATAAGCAAATGTAATGACATGTTTCCCAAGGAAATTTTTTCAAAAACCATTTGTTACAAAACAAGCTGAAATTCACATATTTGTAGATGCCTCTGCAATAGCATACTCCTCAGTAGCATATTTAAGATACAAAACAGACAACATACACACATTAAGATTCTTAATAGGCAAATGCAGACTAACCCCAGCAAAAACACATACAATACCGAAATTAGAATTAATAGCTGCATTACTAGGAGCACGACTAATAAAATTTCTTAGAGAAACATTACACTTACTACATAACAAACAATCCTTCATATGGTCTGACAGCAAATGCGTACTCATATGGCTTACACAAAGAAAAATCTTACCCCCCTTTACACAAAACAGAGTAAAAGAAATAATAACAATTCCAAACATCACATACCAATATGTACCAACTAAAGAATACCCAGCGGATATAGGTTCAAGAGGAGCAAACCTAACTTCCTTAACACAATCAAAATGGTTCACTGGACCAGAATGGCTAACTCAAGAAAGAACAGAATGGCCACAAACAGATCTACACACACTAAAAAACGAAAACTCAGAAATACAAACAGAAGAACATCATGAACAAACCTTTTGCACCATAACAGAATCCTTACACTACTACGCTTAAGCATATATTAACGAAACAATACTAAACAATACATACAATGACCATAAATACACACGTAAACACAGACAAACACAATCCAAAAAATACAAAATTTCACATTATGAACAAATACCACAAATAAATAGTGACAACACATACTTTGACATAGACCATGAAGAAATAATCAACAACATACCTCAACCACAACATTCACACCCACAATTAAACAACGAAGAAATGATAGATCATGAAGAAATAGTTACAAACTCCACTTCCTCAAATACCCACATACCCACAACCTATATATATGGAAACAATTTAACAACATTCAATTTAGATATTACTAAATTCTCCTCACTACAAAAGCTAATTAAAACCTTCCAAATTATGATAAAAGCATTGAAACAATTTAGACAAAAATCAGCCCAAAAGAAATCTTATACAATACCATACCTTCACACAAATTATCAATTTTTCCAAATATTAACTATTTTCATCAATGCAGAACAAAAGAAATACTGTACACCCATCTTTCAACAATTATAACAAACAAACCCACCTCCATACGCAATATTCAAAAAATTTCATATAAAATTAGACAAAGACAACATGCTCAGATTACATAATTTCCTACCACCACATACATTACACACACGAACCTATTCCCCATATCTACTACCCCCACAATAACATTTAACCAAATTAATAATTTTATACATACACGAAAAAGGTTACCATAGTGGAACCAGATATACGGTTGCAAAATTTAGGAAAAACTTCTTCACACCAACCATAAACAAATTAGTTATATCAACAATTCGCAAAAATTGCTATAAATGCTAAATTCATTCGAACAAACCTTACAAACAACCACCCTTTTTGACCATACCAGACATTAGGCTCAATGAAAACGCTCACCAGTTTATACATACTGGTGTCGATATATTTGGACCATTCTATACATATAACAAAATAATAACCAAGAAACAATCACAACAGATTTCGCCATCCACAACACCATCAATAAGACGGATTCTCATATTCACCTGCCTCACCATACGAGAAGTATATTTAATACCCATTACATCTTTACAAACAGAAGAAATCTGGTGTGCATTTCATTCATTCTTCGCAGACAGAGGAACACCAAAACTAATACTTTCAGATAACGCAGCACAATTCAGAGTCATCAACACAAACATAACAAACTTCTGGAACAACATAACAAACAATAATAAAGTACAGAATTACCTTTACAAAAATCAAATAGAATGGAAATTTATACCAGCCAAAGCCCCATGGTACGGAGGCACTTACGAACGCCTAATAGGCATTATCAAACAATCTTACTATAAGACAGTAGGACACCACCCCATATACATACACACATTTCATATTACTATCAAACAATTACAAATAATGATAAATGAAAGACCTTTATGCTCAGAATCAGAAACATCAACATATTCATACCTTACACCAGCCAACTTTCTTCACGCAAACTTCCAACATACAATACTACAATCAGACAAACCAGACATCAACCACACATCAACAGAAAAACATCTACAACACATATGGAAAATGGACCAAACATACCTAAAAAACTTATGGATACAATGGAAACAAAACTACCTCACATATCTTAGGGACAAGAACCACAACCGATACCAAACAATTATCGCACAAATGACGATACACCAAAAATCGGAGACTTAGTACACGTCATTGACGTTGTATCTACACCTAACAAACCACAAATCGCAGTAATTAAAGAATTACATAAATCATCAGACCAGATTATAAGATCAGCTTCCATTATGTTTCCAAACAGAACACTCACCACCAGACCCCTTAAATACCTTGCACCATTAGAATTAAATTCAACAGACGCCCTAAAACACAAACCTACAAGAATAGTGGCACAAAAAACATAACATCTACGAATTGTCAGATAATTTGTAGCCCAAACCGTCTTTAGGAGAATCTACTTTGGTTAAACTTTAAACGAAACAAACCAAGTTTGCAACCAGAGGACCCACTGTGAAACCAATATAAAGATTGGAGAAGCAGGTGACATGTAACAAACCAATAAATATAAACACTAGCCAACCATCTTTTATCCTCACAGAAGGAAAAATGATGCATTTGACGTGTTTGTTAACAAACAATTAATATATGAAACTAATACAGTTTATTCTCTTTACAGAATCGCAAATATACCCAAACGCAAGAGACAAACCAGAATAGAATAAAATCATGAACACGAAACTGAACATAAATCGCCATACAAGAAACTAACTGTGATTATAGACCTTCAAACAACAGGCGAAGAAGGCAGATCTCAACATTTACCAATATATTAAATAAATTTAACAAATAAACATTCATTAAAGTCAACTTAAACCTTTGCTCAAACGATGTGATAACAAACGTTCCTAAGTATTATATACGTATTATTGTTTCTATAATTATTAAATATTGTTATTTTCGTATATGTAATAAACAATTTCATAATTTGTACATTTTATTATTTATTTCTTACAATATCAATAAACAACTCACAAACAACAAACATATTATCCATCACACAACAAACCTACTAATATAACAAACAAACAAAAAATAATAATAATAATAATAATAAATCAAACAAACAGATAAACAATTCCCCAACGACTTCTATACGAAAGGGTGACTGGGAAAGACTGAGACCTCCCCCTCCAAATATCATGAAAGACGGTGTCGTACACGATTCAATAACGATAATGTGAGACAATATCGTTATCTCAATGACGTCACATATCAACTCAATGACGTCAGTAGAACAGACTTATTAGAAACGTTACCAACTTACACAAACACAGACAAGTTCGTTACAAGTAATAACGAACAACGTATTCGGTTAATGGCAACAAATGTGAAAACCACGTTCTTTTATATTTGTCTCACTATATGTTCACCATACGAGATACAGAACAGAAGTGAACTCATCTTAACGTGAGTTCTTGACATACATAGATTACATGAGTAAGTGAGGTCACACAGAAATATTATAGTACATATTATAAACTGTAGAGTGTACCAAGGTGGGGACGAGATAGGACCATCATATATAGCTGGAACTCTAACACTCCCTCCTGGTACTCATCGTAGTCGACAGCTTCTTGAATATTCTGTTATCATTGAATTTTGTAGGCTAACGAATTAACTTCGTATTCCCATAGAGAAAGTTGTCACTTAGAATAAATTATTGAAGGTAATTACGTACCTAACACACAGTTGAATATTTCTTGAATTATTTGATCAAAGAATTGTCACTAAGAAGTAATTAGTTGTTGCAATAATAATAAACGACATTAAATTTATTCACAACCAACATATATATGTACATATCACAACATTATTAGGTATTATTGAACACATCAATATTTATAGTAGTTAAATTATAATGTTGACTAACAGGAACTTTTTCAGTAGAGTGGAACTAACCATATTTCTTGAACTTTATTCACCAAGTCTTAATGACATACGATTATTAGACGTTAGGAATGTTATTAAATGAGGACACATCGAATAATTCAATTAGTAATATTCATAATTCATTACGGAAGCTTTCAAATAATGGTTGAGGAAGAGCTTTCGTAGATATATCGGCTAATTGTTCCTTTGTAGAAATCCATTTTATATCGACTAGTTTTTGCGAATATACTTTACAGACATACTTATATTTTAATTTCACCAAGTGTCTTAATGCTTTGGACTGACCAGATTTCACAGCTTCAACAGTAGCTTGGTTATCTTCGAAAATTATAGGACTAACCTTTTGTTTTAATATTTTTGAACACAAATTTGACAAATATATTACGTCTTTACTAGCTTGATTTAATGCAATATATTCAGCTTCCATAGATGAGGTAGCAACACATTTTTGTTGTTTTGTACCCCAAGCTATTGAATCACCAAATATTTGAATTAAATAGCCTGATGTGGACAAACCATTTGGATCAGTCATGCCTAAAGAAGCATCACTGTAACTAATAAAATTATGACCATTACCTTCGAAATATATTCCAAGATCTTTAGTTCTTTTTAAGTATTTCAACACACGTTCAACTTTGATCCAATCGTAAATGTCATAATTACTACATTTACGAGTTAATGTATTCACACAGAAAGAAATATCAGGTCGAGTAGACATAGTTAAATAAAGAAGAGCACCAACTACTTCTCGATACGGAATATGATGTTTTAAGTTTAACGTTGTTTCAATTTTAGGTTCATACTTAGCTTTTTGATCCACTTGGTTAGTGACCATAGGAGTATCACACTCCTTACAGTCTTTCATGCCATACTTAGACATTATTGACTCAATGAAACGCTTTTGTGACAAACACATTTTTCTTTGATTTTTATTACGATTAATTTCAATTCCTAAATACTTTTTAGGTTCACCCATAATTTTAAGCTTAAATTCTTTATTTAGACAACGTTGAGTTTCTAAAATTTTGTCTTTATTATTTCCTGTAATAAGAATATCATCGACATACGCAACAATTATCACAAAGGTATAATTCTTTTCCCAATAATAAATATTAGCTTGACCTTCATGGACAATAAATCTCATGTCGGACATAGCTTTCTTGAAACAAACATGCCAAAGTTTGGGACTAACCCGAAGACCATACAAAGATTTCTTTAATTTACATACATGTGTGCGTTTGAACTCATTGGATTTATTAACACCATCAGGAATTTCCATGTAAATATCTTTCTCAAGTTCACCATTAAGGAATGCTACATCTACGTCGGTTTGTATAACATCCCATTTTAATTTATTTGCGATTGCTAATATAGCTCTAACTTCAGCAATACCTAAAATTGGAGCGTATATTTTGGAATAATCGTATACATTTTTATCCTTATAGCCACGACTTACTAAGCACGCTTTAAAAAAAATATTACCATTTCCTTCAACTTTTCTAACAAAGATCCACCTAGAATCAATTATTTTAGTATACTTAGGTCTTTTAACGTAATCCCAAGTATCACTATCTTTTAAAGATTTTAATTCTTTGTCTATTGCTTTTAACAACTCAGTTTTATTTTTACATTTGAACACATCATCTAAATTTCCAGGTACTTCATTTAATTTACACATCATAGAAAAATACTTCTTTTCAATTACTTCAGGTTTATCTTTAGGATTAATTATTTCTAACTCATTTTCAATTTTAGACTTACTGAAAGTTGTGTCACTGAATTTGACTTTCTTACTTTTGGACACATAGATAATTTCTTTATCTAAATTACGTTTATTTGAGCTATTTTTATTTTGGATTAAATTGTCCGAAATATCTCCTGCAAAGTCAACTTCATGGACTTGTTCATTTTCATCCCAAGTATTAGTGTCAAAAGTAGGAAAACTATTTTTCAAAAAATAATCTAACGGAAATTTATCTTTGAACATTACAGATTCTGAAAATTCTACATCACTACATCTATGTAATTTACCTGTTGTTGGATTCAAAAGTTGCCACGAATACACAATTCTCCACGGCCTTCTAACTTTTTAACATTTTGTTTTTCATAAGGTATTTTTCAGTATGCCACACAGCCAAATCGATGAATATACTTAATTGTAGGAACTTTATTCCAAAGTAACTCATATGGGGTTTTAAATCCCAACTTTTTGTGAGGTAACCTATTGTGAATGTAAACAACTTGGTTTAATGCAAGTTCCCAAAACTCAATAGGTAGACCACTATCGATGAAAAGAGCTCGAATTTACATAAGTAAAGTTCGATTTACTCTTTCTGCCACGGCATTAAGTTAAGGAGTCTCAGGAGGACAAGTCTCGACAATGATACCCTCATCTGCAATAATTTTCTTCATAGACACACTCAAATATTCTCGACCACCGTCGATACATAAATAATTAATTTTAGCTGAGCTATCACCAAGATTTGCTCGCATTACTTTTAGATATTTAACGAATGTTTCAGCCACACAGGTTTTATCTTTGATACTGAACATCACAGTATATCTAGAAAAGTCATCAGTGACAGTTATTATGTAAGAGCTTTTCTGCCAGACTCCTACTGGTTTTATTGGGCCTATTAAATCAGAATGTACTCTTACTAAAGGTTTTGATGCGACATCACGCACAGCTTTATGAGGACATTTTGTTATTTTTGCAAGATTACATGCTTCGCAATCTTTAATTTTGTCAACAAAATTAATATTTTCGAGAAATTTAAAAGTTTTCTTTGCTTTTTCTAAGTAGGCGACTGACGCATGTCCAAGTCTTAAATGATAAAGAAGACCTAACTTCTTACGAATACTTTCTTTATTGATCTCATCTATTTTCTTTAACTCTTCGACTGTAATATTAGCACCAATATCTAGAAATTCTTCTAGACCTTCATCATCAAACTTTTGAATATTTGTATACCCTTGAGTTGAAATATAATTATGATCATGTTCATTGTCTTGACTAACATTTTCATTTTCATTTTCTGACCATACATCATGAATTTGAGCATACCCATGCTCTTTATTTATATGTTGCTGACCAACAGCTTCTTTTTGTTTTGTCACATAGACTCTTTCATTATTTTCATAAATTTAAAAATCTATAATCCAATAATTTTGAAATTTATGTCCACACAGAATAATTTTGCCAGTTTTCTTATTTATTATTTTACAATCAGTATTCATAAATACTGCATTGTAACCAAGTTTTGTTATTTTATGTAACAAAAATAAATTATCACTTATTTCTTTAGAATAATTTACGTTTTTCAACTCAAGTGTATTACCACTAAGATCTTTCACAAAGATAGAACCTTTATGAGTTATTTGTAAATTTGCAACTTCATTTTTATTAGCACAAAAAATGATTTTCGGTTTCTTTAATTTTTGAACATTTTTCATAAATTTAAGATCAGACACAAAGTGATTTGTAGCTCCTGTATCACTAAGAAAACAAATTTCATTTCTCGGCTGTTCATTAATATACATGCACTTAGTAAATTTTGATTTGGTTCTTAAAACCATCGCTTTACCTTTCGGGTTTGAAGACTGATTCCTAGATGAATTTGAACTTTTGGACAAACCAGAACTTGATGTTGAGGAGGATGACAACGAACATCTTCTTGTCGAACGAGCACCATGTCATTTACTTTTCTTATGATGCTTATGTGAACGCTTGGATTTGTGATACGACTTATGTCGTTTCTCCCTTCGTTCACTTTTGTTGCGGAACTGACTGGATATTTTATTTGTTTTGGATTGACCGGAAGAATCATGAATAGGCTCTAATCTAGTGATGGCTTTACATTCCCCCGCTAGATGACTGCGCCCATTGCACTTATAGCACTTACGAGTAGCTAAGTCGAACTTATTCGCTTCATTACTTTCTCCTGCAAAATCAAACTTTTTATTAAAATTGCCACTAAGTCTTTTTCTTTTAAAATTCGGATTATTAAATTTAGCTGCTTTTGCTGCAGCTTTATCTAACTTATACGTATTATTTCGTTCTTTTAATAACATTTCTTCTTCTAACGCTATGCCTTTAGCTTGTTCATAGGTAATATCACACAGAATTTCACCATTAGGACCAACCTGTTTACAATCTTTACATTGAATTCTAATATTTGGAAAATTAATTATCATATGATTTAGGAAAGCTTCGAGCTTTCGTTCTTCGGACCAACCGATATAATAAATTGTCAACTTACTGGATAATTCCTCAAATTCTTTCAGCTATTCTTTTAATTCTATATTTGTAGGATTAAAAGTTTTCTGATAGATTTGAGTTATATATGTGTCGCACACACGACCTTTAGGTTCTTTCATATGTTTAATTTTGAGGAAACACACCGTAGGATAAGATTCACCAAAAATTAATTTTCTATGGGTTTTGTCTAGCCATTCACACAGAGTGGCTCGGGCATCAATTTTAAGTTGATTTTGATTTTCATCTAAGCGAATAGGATTATTAATATCAAAAACATTTTTAAATTCTAAACGAGAAATATACATACTAAATTGATCATACCATAGTTGAAAATCGGTTTCCTCGGTTAATTTTACTGGAGTAATACGAACCTTGGTTGAAAGATATCCTTACCCCATAGCTCCGAAGATGAATAATGGGTACCAATGTTTCATCCACGATGTTGAATCGGGAGGTGCCTTTCTTTCTCCACTGCCAAACAGTCTCTTTCTTCAGCATTTCTAAATGCTTGGTCCCTTCATTGTATCATTTCACGCATCCGTCGTTCATTTTCTTCTTGAACACATTTTCTTTCCTCTTCTTTTTCTTGCTCTTTTTGCTGTTGTTGTTGTTGTTGTAATTCATCTCTGCGACGTTGCTCCGACTCATGGGTTCTGTCTGCGTCCAAACCCTTTTGTACCCTATCGGCCATAATTCAGTCCTCGCGTACTTGACATTGTCTTTGTGTATTTGCGACCAAACTTTCCCAACGTTGCCGTTCCTCGTTTGCGACTTCACACTCTTCTCTCGCCTGTTCATCCTCACAAGTTTCTTCCAGGATTGTTCCTAAGTTTGCTTCGCTCGTCACCGGACAATAACTTGGTGTTGGCGGAGCTACGACACACGTAGGTTGTACTTCGGTTTTGGTTTAAGGTTGAATTACGGTAACTGTTCTTTGCTCCTGCTGATTCTGATTTCCATCAGCAAGAACTTGCGCACTTACGACTAACGTTTCTTTTGGTTGCTATGTTTTTGATTGCACGACTTGCACAAACGATCTTGCAGCGGACACACTGGAGGCTTGGGTCATCTTTGATTTCATCGCAGACACACCAGCATTATGCTCCTGCATAATTCTTTTATTACGTTGTCGGGCAGTTTCCTGAGTGAGATCAACTTCCATTGGAACTGAAGTTGACTGACCCAACGTAGCGGACAAACTGGGATTTTGCGGTATTACGGACTGACCAAAATTTTGATTTGTTACCTGACTAACAGGTTCTGCTTGACGACGTGCCTCTGATCTATGATTTTTGATCAAGATATTTCAGCATATCTTTAAGGAGTCCTCGGTTACGATTGCAGCTAAATTAATGTCATATGCCATGACATTTTCAATTGCCTTTTTGAATTCAGCCATCAATTTAGCCTTTCATAACGCATGCTTCATTTCGTAATCTGTTCTAGCGTAGGTAGGCGCTAGCAGATTTAAGTTCAAACTTACAGCATGTTGTGTGTTAGACAAACTGAATAATGGTTGTGTGGACGAACTAATCGTATTTTGGTAACTTTGTTCCTGACTAGGATTGGGTAACAAATTTAACGATACAGTTAGCCCTGGAGGTGGGGGAACATTTTCATTCGCCATCTGTTTTGGCGGAACCTGAAATAATATACGTGGACACACACATGAAAATTATGTTTTTACAGCCACGGCCAACGATAATTTATTATACTTCAATGGAATGACAAATGTCACATAATATAAATTAAACAAACTCATCATAAGACACACGTATGCAAATATATTGCCTTGTTTTATCGTGCATACCATTGAATAAATTTCATAAGGTGCCTACTCCTACAGATATGTAGGTCTAGGATGCTTTATGCCTGGCCAGGACTTTACAACATGGTATATCATTGCACTGAAGGACTTGATTACACATAGATAAGCACTTACTCATACCCAAATACGTCCTTAAGATTTGGGATTTACTTGTAAAAACGAGAATTCATTCAAAAATGATCGAAAAGAATGAATATTTTAAAGTTACAATTAACAATTTTACACACAGAATACATTTCTCCCCGTTAATTAAGTACTTCAGTACTTAGCCTCCATTTTTACACTTTCTAAAAATTTATTCATAAGCTCCCTCCGAACTGGGATTTTCAATTTAAAGTACACACTCAAATTACAAAACAAATTAAATTTTACATACCTCGTATATTGACAGATATCTCAGTATCTGTAACGTATCATCATTTACATTCATTTTACTTTATTAAAATAAAATTCAAAAATAAAAGACGTACTTTTAGAAATTTTTGTTACGAACATTCACGTTTTCAATTTCGAATGAATGTCGATCAAAATTAATCCAGAACTGACTGCTTGTTTTAGTGGTAGTAAATCAGTTGATTTTTCCAGCCAATCAGGTTTCAGCAGGGTTCATCGGTGAATTCATCAGAATTAACACTGCTGGACACACCAATACAAACACAATAAATTACGTAATTACTACCCTTGACACTAAGTCTGAAATCTTTCGGAAGTGACCGTATTTCAAGATTTCATTATTATGGGTAATTATTCTGACCACACAGGTATAATAATAATTCATAATTATAATTATTGGATACACATTCCTTTAATTTTAATTACGTAATTTTGCATCTGTCACCCTTAATGCTTAGCTCCCGATAATGGCATCTTTTGTATACGTGCAACAAATGCGTATTTAAATCACAAAGGCTCTGTTTGATAGGACTACACTAACTTACACTAACCTACACCAGGAGGGCAATTCCACAAATTTAGGAATGTTATGTGACTTTACGCCAAGTTTTACTTGAATATTTGTGGAATATCCCTACTGGTGTAGGTTGGTGTAAGTTAGTTTAATCCTATCAAACAGAGCTAAAGAGAAAATTTTATTATGACACATATGGAATATTGTACCATTTTGAACATGAAAGACGGCTTCTGTAAACACCTCTCTTCTGCTCCTGCAGTATTTTATACCTGTGCACTTAGCATAATTTAATTTATTCAAGCACCACGTGTGCATCATATTTGCTTAAGCTTTTTACATATTTATTTTTGACTGACACCTGACGTACGTCTCAGACACACTGTAAGACATTTTTAGGTAATTAGTAGACACACTTTATTTTCAAAATTGTCACTAAGACCACAATTAATTATATATCACTTGGAAATTCAATGATAATTACTTACCCTTAGGGTCCTTGTTTTGTAATGGGAAGTAAACTTTATTGTCGCCAGACTATCATTGGATTCTATTCTGCGAAAACTTAAACTACACTTTTTATCACTATTTTATTGTACGAGGATCTAAATTATTATTATTAATTAACTCTGCGATGCTACCATATTGGAGGAAACAATAAAAAAGTAATTAATCACGGAAGAATTATATTTTGTATGTTCACTGTATGAGATACAGAACAGAAGTGAACTCATCTTAATGTGAGTTCTTGACATACATAGATTACATGAGTACATGAGGTCACATAGAAATATTATAGTACATATTATTAACTGTAGAGTGTACCAAGATGGAGACGTATTGAAATTACTGACAATTCAAACAAAAATTGTAGTAAAATAAACGAAATTTTAGTTTCACCACTTTATTGTGTACCGCCATATTAGGCATTCAGTTGAGGACAAATTTCTAATTCACAAGTGAGAGTATTCAACTAAATAATGAGCTGCACATCGTATGATAATAATCGAACTTAAGTAAATCTAAAAGTACAGGTGGTGACAATAATTAGGTACAACTAGTAAGACGAGTATAGTCGACGGACATTTAAATTTCATAAAAATTAACAGTTGGTAATACTGAAATGAGTGCGCAGGTTTGCCACATGGAAGTGTATATCAACACCTCCCCCCAAACCTGCGATATTATCAAACATTACAGAACATAAACAAACGTGTACAAATATATATGTGCAGGCTCAGTAATCAATACATCACAAATGAGGAAAATCAATATCAATATGTATCTATTTTAAATGGTTACAAAAAAATATAAAAACACGGTAACTATGATAAAAGTTCAAAATTTAAAATACATGCATAACATAATAAAACTTTGTGGTTCCCAAAGGATACAACACTCCTAACAAATGGAAAGATTGGTATAAACTATATTAAAACATAAATGTGCATGTGCACAACTTGTCGTATGTACAAGGGCAAATGTGCCTATTATCAGACACTAAGGCATTGGGTGTTTTAGGGTTATTCCCTCAATTGTGCGGCTAAGCGACTTCAGTTGAGCAACAAGTCTCAAAACTTCAAAAATTTTTTACGACCCAATCCTTTAGTAAACACATCAGCCAACTGGTCCAGGGTTGGCACTCTTTTCATACTTATGATTTTGGCTTCAACGTAATCTCAGACAAAATAAAATTTTACATCGAGATGTTTCTTACTAATTGAGCCATTGGCAAATTTAATACAATTATCATTATCCTCAAATATGAGGCACAGAGACGAAACATTTACATACATGTCCAATAATATATTACATATGGCAACTGTATCGAATACACAGTCGCAAAGAGCCACAATTTCTGCATCGGTGGTAGATAAAGTGACGAGAGATTGTTTACGGCTTCTCCATAAAGTTAAATTGTCATGAATAAAAGTACAATACCCACTGACTGATTTTCGTGTAGTTGGTCAGTTGGCCCAGTCAGCATCAACTTAGGAAACAATTTGTTTGGAATTGGGAACACAACGATATACAATTTCTAAATTTATAGTAGTAACAAGATATTTCAATACTCTTAATAAATGAGAATACACGACCTTATTGGCACAACATTGGAACTGTCCAAAATAAGAAACCACATAAAAACTATCGGGCCTTGTTCCAAGCATGACATACATCAAGCAACCGAGTAATTTCATCTTTTTCTTTTTCGTTTTTGCCATCAACCAATAGATATAGTTTTTCTTCTATTGGTGTGTAGACCGGATTACAATTCTGTAATTTAAATTTTTCAGCTACTTTATTTATTAATTGTTTTTGATTTTACTTTAATATTTTATTTTCTCTTTCGTACGTTATTTGCAATCCCAAATAAGATCGAACGTTGCCCATATGGTGGGTCTTGAAGTTGTTAAGACTTTTTTTAATTTTATAAATTATACTATTAGTTCGGCCACAGATCAAAATATCATCTACATATGCAAGGACGAACACAACTTCTTCTGAATTTTGTCTAATATAAAGACACTCATCGTGTCTTGAGGCTACAAAACCAACGGCGGTGATGAAATTCCTCCATTTTTCGAACCAGGCTTTAGGAGCTTGTTTCAGTCCGTACAGAGCTTTATTTAACTTAAGAACCTTTTTATCTTTATTTACTTTATTATATATGCCATCCGGAATTTCCACGTAGACCTCATCATGCAAAATTCCATTTTGAAAAGTATTTTTGATATCGATCTGAGAAATAATATAACCATGATTATTACAATATGCCAAAAGTGCACGGAGAGTACTCATCTTTGCTACCGGAGCATCACCGCTAACACGAAATATTACAGATCAACAAACCAATCCTAACATTCCAAACATAACGAGCACAAATAAAGAAATAAAAACTCAACTTACCAAAAACAATTACGATTACTTTACCAACAACAACTACACACACAATCACAAACCCTAACATCCAACCCACATACTCCACAATAACTGCCACAGACAACTTATAAGCTTCAAGGTATAGACCAACAACAACAATGTTACTAACATCTACCAACAAACAAACAGTAACACAAGGAATATTACCTATTCCAAACATCATACCATCACAACAACCAAGACAAACACTTTACACAACCAACATGCCAACCACTCAACAAACATACAAAAGCCCACAACGAACATACATAGAAATCTCAATGGCAGGAGCAGAGACCAAAATTCAACAGGCCAAAAACTACAACGTTGCTTTATACCAACCCTCAGACGTATGAATATTCCTAAGTGTCTTACAATTTCAATTAACGGACTTAGATAACTTACCAACAGATGCAGACACAATTTTACCAAAAAATTTACGACATAAAGGAGGAACTTACCATTTACCTAACAAAAATAAATAACGAATTTGAACAATTACAAACAGCTTGACAAATACAACAACAGACCACTCAACAATACATACAATCCAGACAACCACCAGAAATATATTGTGACACAAACATAACAAACTCTCCAAGCTAACGACAACAAACAGTATCCAGAGTGTCAAGTGAGGAAATGATGAGTCTCCACTCCACTGGACATTACAGATCGGGCTCAGAGGAGTGACACAGACCCACCACACCTCCAGGAAATAACTTAGATACATCCATAACAATACTTGAACAAACTCCTAAAAGCAAAATATCATCGAAATGGACTTACAAAGACGATCAAACACCACAAACACCAACTACAGAAACAAAAAAATAAAGAACAAGGAACATAACAGATGAAACAACACCACTTGACTTAACACCCACGAGAAAAAACACTAACACAGATACGAACACAATAATACAAAGACGCACTATAATAGCAAATACACACATACAAACTCCAAACAGACAACCTATAAACACTATTTTAAATCAACCAACTGAAATAACAACAGACCAAATAACAAATGACAAAAATAAACAAGAACATCAGAATAACTTACAAAACACAACAATACACAAGAACACACTTCATACACCAAAAGTATGGGAAATATCCACTGGATCAAACACTTTAGCCCAATCATGTTTTCTTAAAACACCAAAGTAAAAACTACCGAAATTCAATGGCAAACATATATCATACCCAGACTTCATAACATCATTTATGAAATACATACATATACGAGAAGACATCATAACACCTCAAAAATACAAGATACTAGAAGACGCTTTGCCAGACACTATTAAACAAAGACTAACAACTTTAGGTCACAACGAACAAGGATACTTTAGAAGACTGCAATACCTACACGACGAGTTTGGAGATGAATCAAGATTACACTCAGAATTATGGCAAACTCTAAACAACATACCCTTAGCACAAAACACAAAAAAAGGCTTACGTAATGCATACGATAAAACATGCATGTAACTAGACACTATACATGACTTTGTACCAGAACTAACAGACGATCTGACCTTTCCAACATTATTACGTATCTTTCTGAGAAACTCATACTCCAATAGAATAAACATCTCAAAACCAAACTCAAGAGCTGTCCTAGAAGCTGTCTATCAAGAAATCAAAACAAGAGACTTAACAAAAAAACCTGACATAATGAAAGAAACACACAAAACCCAAGAAAACCAACAACAAAACAACACATATTACATAGATAAATCAAATAACAATTTTAATAGACGACAATACAATAGACCACAATATAACAAACCCACTAACAATAACAATAACACAATAGAAAATTTAACACAACTTAAAAGTAGTCCTAACTTCTACTCAAATGTAGACCAAGGTAAACCTTCGCCAGAACATTACATAGATAATGATATTGATGATTTCTCTGTTCCAGCTTATCACTCTAAAACAGACCCAGATAGCCGCATCCTAGAACAACTCTATCATTTTCTGGCCATACCAACCAAACAGAGATGCATGTTCTGCAAAGGGCCCCACTAGAGTTACCTTTGCTGTAACAGTAGATACAACACACTCGAGAGCAGACAATCATATTTCAGACAGTTCAACTTGTGTCCAAAGTGCGGAGTTCTAGCATCAGCAGACCATTGCAACCAAAAACAGAGATGGTGCAGATGGTTCCAGTGCCAACAAACCAACACACACCATTCAGCACTCTGCCCACGAACAACGTACCCAATGACTAAAGCAGAGGCAAACAGATACTTAGAAAGAGTCATAGACCTACAAACCAAATTCCCATTACGTAAGCAAGAACAAATAAACACAAACATCAACTTAGAACAAAATAATATTAATAATATAACTTCTTTACAGCCCCTCCAGAACCGAGAAAACAAACATCATCGTACAACAGAGATTGAAGAGACGCCAGAAGTACAAACCATCAATACAGCAGAACAAACAGAAGAAACAACATTACAACCACCAATACCAAGTAAGTTGAAGTTATTCACAATACTATCAACAAACAACAAATTTCTCACATTTTCAACAATCATACGTAATCCAAAAACATTACAAACATACCCAATTAACGCGTTTTTTGATTCAGGTAGTACCAAAACATATATACTTAAAAACATAGCTACTCAAACCCTCAAGTTACCTATAATAGGAACACACTCCTTAAAATTAACTGGCATACAAAATCAGATATCCCAAACATTCCATACAAACATTGTCACAGTCGAAATAGAACATATTAACAAAAATTTACAAACCTCACAGCTAGAACAGTAGCAAATATATCAAACAAATTAGTCACACAAAACATAGACGACATAAAACAAACTTACCCCAAATACAAAAATTTACATTTTGCACAAACTCTAAAAACAACATCAAAAATACACATACTAATAGGCAATGAATACATGTGGCAATTCATCAAATCAATTACTCATTTATCCCCATCCATTCAACTCATAGAAACAAACTTTGGATTTCACATAATGGGACAAATAACGAACACAGAACAATCAACTCAACAAGAACATACATTCTTCTCATCAGAACTAGACATAGAAAACTTATGGAAACTTGAAACAATAGGAATAACCACAATAGACTTATCAGCGGAACAAGAAGAACAGAAAGCAATTGAACTATTTTACAAAAACATAAAATTAGTCAATGGCAGATATCAAGTCAGATGACCATGGAAAATATACCCACCACCACGACCAGACAATTACTCTTTAGCATTTAGCAGACTCAAAAGTCAACTCCCAAGAATGGGTACCTCACCAGATTTTTTTGAAAAATATGATGCATACTTTCAAGAATTACTTAAAAATGACATAATAGAATATGTCAACAATAAACATTCAGCAGAACCCATATATTACTTAGCACACTATGGACTAATAGACCCAACAAAACTTACACATCCAATCAAAATAGTTTTTGACGGATCAGCCAAAACTAAGAAAGCAAACCATTTAATGAATGATTGCATACACAAAGGTCTAAAACTACTTACCGACTTGGTAAAATTATTTATAACATTTAGACTCAATCCAATAGGAATAAGTGCAGACATCAAAAAAGCATTTTTACAATTGAAACTTGACCCATCAGATCGTGATGTTACCAGATTCTTATGGCTAAAAGACCCAAACAAACCACTAACAAACAACAACCTCATTATCATCAGATTCAAAAGAGTACCTTTTGGTGTTATAGCATCACCATTCCTATTAGCAGCAACTTTACTTTATCACTTCCAAATCACCAACCCTCAATTCTACAACATACTAACAAATCACATCTACGTAGACAATTTAATCACATCAGTCTCAACACACGAACAAGCAGTAAAATTATATAACGCATCGAATAAAACTTTTAACATCTCCATGGAACTAGGACAATGGGCAACAAACAACATAAAATTACAATCATACTTTACAGCCAAAAATGCAATTCAAAAACCACTCGTTAAAATACTAGGAATCCAATGGGATTACACAAAAGTTATACTCTATCTACAACCAAAAATAAAAATACCAGATCAACATACTAAGAGAACTTTTGTCAGCAACTTCTCAGAAATCTTTGATCCATTAGGATGGTTTGCACCATTAATGGTTCCCGCAAAAGTTTTTGTACAAACCTTATGGAACCACAAACAAGACTGGGACACACCACTACCAAATTCTCTAATCCCTATTGCAGAAAACATTACATCAGACATAATTAAATGTAATGACATATGTTTCCCAAGGAAATTTTTTCAAAAACCCTTTCTACCAGAACAAGCAGAAATTCACATATTTGTAGACGCTTCGGCAATAGCATATTCTGCAGTAGTATATTTACGATACAGAACAGACAACATACACACATTAAGATTCCTAATAGGCAAAAGCAGATTAACAGCAAAAACCTACACAATATCAAAATTAGAACTAATAGCTGCATTACTAGGAGCACGACTCATAAAGTTTCTTAGAGAAACATTACGCATACCAAATAATAAACAATCTTTCTTATGGTCTGACAACAAATGCGTACTTATATGGCTTACTCAAAGAAAAGTCTTACCCCCCTTTACACAAAACAGAGTCAAAGAAATAATAACAATTCCAAACATTACATACCAATATGTACCAACAAAAGAAAACCCAGCAGACATAGGATCAAGAGGATCAAACCTATCTTCTCTAATACAATCAAAATGGTTCACAGGACCAGAATGGCTAATGCAAGAAAAAACACAATGGCCACAAACAGATTTACACACATTAAAAGACGAAACTTCAGAAATACAAACAGAATAGCAACACGAACAAACCTTTTGCACAATAGCAGAATTTTTACACGATTATGCTCAACCTCACATTAACGAAACAATACTAAACAACACATACAATGACCACACATACCCACGTAAACACAGACAAACACAATCCAAAACATACAAAATTCCACATTACAAACAAATATCAGAAACAGTCACTAACAATAATACAAATCCTGACATAGAACACGAAGAAATAATCAACAGTACACCACAAACACAACATACACACCCACACCTAGACAACGAAGAGGCAATAGATCATGAAGAAATAATTACAAACTCTACCTCATCAAACACGAACACACCCATAATGTATATATATGGAAACAACTCGGCACCATTCAATTTAGACATTACTAAATTCTCTTCACT
Organism: Ericerus pela; assembly: GCA_011428145.1. Classification (NCBI taxonomy): domain Eukaryota; kingdom Metazoa; phylum Arthropoda; class Insecta; order Hemiptera; family Coccidae; genus Ericerus; species Ericerus pela. The sequence continues at coordinate 693,210 of WOFM01000067.1, read as the reverse complement.
ACAAAAATTAATTAAGACTTTCCAAATCATAATAAAAGCACTAAAACAATTTTGACAAAAACAGCACAAAAGAAATCCAATACAACACCATATCTCATCACAAACTACCAATTCTTTCAAATATTAACCATTTTTATCAATGCAGAGCAAAATAAATATTGCAAACTCATCTTTCAACAATTAAAACAAACAAACCCACCTCCATACGCAATATTGAAAAAATTCCATATAAAATTGGATAACGACAATATGCTCAGATTACATAATTACCTACCACCACATACATTACACACACAAACCTATTCCCCATATCTCTTACCCCCAAACTCACACTTAACTAAATTAATTATACTATACATACACGAAACAGGTTACCATTGTGGAACCAGATACACAGTTGCAAAATTCAGAAAAAACTTTTTCACACCAACCATCAATAAACTAGTCATCTCTACAATTCGAAAAAATTGTTATAAATGTAAAATCCATTCAAACAAACCCTACAAACAACCACCTTTTTCGACCATACCAGACTTCAGCCTCAATGAAAATGATCACCCATTTACACATACTGGTGTCGATATATTCGGCCCATTCTATACATACAATAAAATAATAACAAACAAACAATCACAACAGATCTCACCATCAATAACACCATCAAAAAGATGGATTCTTATATTCACATGCCTCACTATATGAGCAGTATATTTAATACCCATTACATCCTTACAAATAGAAGAAATATGGTGCGCATTTCACTCATTTTTTGCAGACAGAAGAACACCAAAAATAATACTGTCAGATAACACAGCACAATTCAGAGTCATCAACACAAATATAACAAACTTCTGGAACAACATAACAAATAATAATAAAGTACAAAATTACCTCTATGAAAATCAAATACAATGGAAATTCATACCAGTTAAAGCCCCATGGTACGGAGGCACTTATGAACGCCTAATAGGCATCATCAAACAATCTTACTATAAAACAGTAGGACATCACCCATATACATACACACATTCAATATTACCATCAAACAATTACAAATAATGATAAACGAAAGACCCTTATGCCCAGAAACAAACAACAACTTATTCATACCTCACACCAGCCAACTTCCTTCACGCCAATTTCCAACATACTGTATTAAACTCCGACAAACCAGAAATCAATCATACATCAACAGAAAGACACTTACAACACATATGGAAAATGGATCAAACATATTTAAAAAACTTATGGATTCAATGGAAAGAAAATTATCTCACATACCTTCGAGACAAACAACCACAACCAATACCAAATAACTACCGAACAAATAACAACATACCAAAAATCGGAGATTTAGTACACGTCATTGACGCTGTATCAATACCTAACAAACCACAACTAGCAGTAATCAAAGAATTACATAAATCTTCAGACCAAGTAGTCAGATCAGTTGTATATATCGATGTTATATCGATATAACATCGATATATACAACTAGTTCCAGAATGTTCCATGAAGAACTATTCCAGTTTACTCCGCCATGTTATTTGTACACTCGTCGACACTTCTTGTATAACCATTATAGAATAAACACGTTTACTCTTTATATCCGAGTATTATTCCAATATGGTATACAGAGCAAAGGTTAAATAGTGAAATTAAATAGAGTAATTCGTGTTTTAGTCAATTGATAAATCAAGTGTTCGAGTCATTTTACGTAAGTCATTTATTAAGTGTTAGATTTTGATGATAATTGTTAGCCATCTAAAACTATTCGGATTTATGTGCACATGTGACAAGAAAACTTGCGTCGTTTAACTACAAAGTAATCTTGCCACACTTTATCTACAGAGTACCAGTAAGTAAAAGTGTACTTTAAACTGTTGAAATTTATTGATGTTAATGATAATAAAAATAAATTGATGTAATCTTGAGTTTTAATGATAATTAAGGGATCAATTGCGTAACGTGGTCCCACCATGTGCTCGTAAGTCACAAATATTTTGATAGACAAAGAAAAGACATTAATGAATACGAGCACATCGGTAAAAGACAAATAAATGGTTGATGAAATTTGCAAAAGTAATCTCCCGTGATATTTTTGATGAAAATGATGAAAATTGGTCGATTGGTAACATGTGGTTGAATACATGTTCGAGTGAAAAGATGCTACTAGCTTTTCACGATCGAATTTAAAAGTCTGGGTAGTGAATTAATTATTATAAAATCTGGTTGCCATGGTTGAATAAATTATAATTGATGTGAAAATCCTATTATGTAAGGACGTTAATAGGTTCGACAAAAGTCGATAAGATTTAAATGAAATTAAATTTATATTAGAGTATTTGGGTACAAAAAGACTAAAATAATCATGGCCAGGTTATAAAGCGTCCAAGTCCTCGTTTCTAAACACGAAATGGTAAAGGCAATTGATCAAATAATACATTCAAGGAATACAAAGAGAGCTGATCGCACAAAGCGATAGCAATACTAGTAGCTGACATTAAATTTATTTTTTAGTTTACACAGACATGAAATTCCTTGACGAGTCATAAATTAGACATTTAATATTTCTGTTGTTTATTTGTTTGAACAGAAAATTGTAAAAGAGTCGAAAATAACACAGACACTAGTCACAATGGTACTGGATGGAAAAGAGAAAATGCAGGTAGACGATGAAAATGACAAAGCGATATCGAGTGGTGAATCGTCAGTATTGGACAACGAAGCACAAACGACAATAAATAGATTGAAAGCCATAAAAGCCATCAAATTTGGAGTGGATAGATTTTTACGATCGACCCAGCATCGTGTATCCGCCTAGTCCACAGTTTGGAGATAAGTTTGTTAAAAATGTTAAATTTACTAATTGAAGAACAATTAGTGAACACGGGAGTGGTAGATAGAGACTGCCAAGAGGTACCGACTTATGATCATAATCCCATTGAACAACCGGGTCCGATCTGGGAAGAGGAACGTGAATCCATTCAGCTGCAAGCAACCAGCAAGAAGGAGGTTGAGACAGTGCCGCCACAAAAGGATGTTGCGGAAATCGAGACCAGTAATACCTGTTATGATGCGACGAAAAACAGACCAGACATAAATATACTAGAAGACAATTGGGATCTACACATCGATGTTACAAATATACCAGCCACATAATCGACACAAAAAGACACGTATCAGATACCAAAAAAGACATAAAATCAGCCATCAAATCAGCCACTTATTTCAACACCAACAACCGCCACTGAACAAGAGAGATCGAGCCAATTAAAGACAATAGAATCGATGCAAGATAAGAACTACGTGGCACAGACTAAAGGTAATAGTATAGAAAAACAAAATCAAGGTTTTAAGACAACGTTTAGATGCTACAACTGTAGCGGATACGGTCACATAGCTAATCATTGTAAAAAGCCGAGAGGAATCAAACCGCTGCCAAAAGAATTAAGAGACAAATTGACACAGGAACAGAAAGTTGCAGAACCAGAAACGACATCGACAGATGGAAAACCTTGGGCAAAAAAAAGGAAAACTGAAAAGAAAAGTCACAAGTCAAGAAAACACGGACATAAATATCACAAGAAAGGGGCTAGAACTACGAAGAGAAAACGTGAGAGGTGCTCCAGCTCAAGTTCGAGGTCATCGAGTTCTACAAGCTCAAGTTCATCATCCTTGTCATCGAGCGATGGACGTAGAAGTAGAAGGTCACATAAAACATCAAAGTCATCGATAAAGACAAAAGGTATTAAAAACATTATACATTTATTTAAATTTAAACGTGTTAGAAAATCAAAGTGTTTTAAAGTAAATCGATCTGGAAATATAAAATTTATAGTAGATACAGGAGCCACTGATCATTTTATTAAGAAATTAGATAATTTAGATGATATCAAAAGTTTAGATACCCCGGAATTTATTTCTTGTGCCAATAAAAATAAGTCAGCAGACATACAAATTACTCATAAAGGGAGTTTAGTTATTCGAGATTTAGAAATGAAAACATTTAAAATTGAAAAAATTAGATATACTAAAAATCTGGGTGAAAATTTTATTTCGATTCATAGAATTACGAAATTAGGATACTATGCCATATTTAGAAACGACATAGTTGAAATTAGAAATGAATGAACTAGTAAGCTATTGTGATGCATCATTAGGAATAAATGATCCCGATGGTATATCAACAACGGGTTATGTAATATTCTTATTTGGTGATGCTGTTGCCTGGAGAACAAATAAACAGAAAATAGTGGCAACGTCATCTATGGAAGCGGAATATATAGCATTAAGTAGGACAACTAAATAATTAGTTCATATGAAGCATTTATTTCGATTAATAACAAAACAAGAAATAACGCCAATAATTTTCAAAGATAATCAAGCAGCCATTAAAGCAGCCAAATCAGATGCTTCTAAAGCATTACGACATTTAGTAAAACTAAAGTATCATTATGTGAGAACAGCATGTCAAGAAAAGGAAATAGAAATAATTTGGGTACCGACAAAAGAACAAATTGGAGATTTATTTACTAAGGCACTACCTAAACCTTTGTTTCAGAAATTTAGAAAAGAAATACTTAATTACGAAGAAATAAATAATGTCGATGAAAATTAATGAAATCGTATTTGTTACAGCATTGTCACAAAAATCCGAATGAAACGAACTGAGACATTGACGAAGAGAAAAGTCAAATACCCTGTAAATATTTTAATACTAAGAAATGAAAGTTACTGATTTTGATACATTATTTTTGGGATATTTAGAATTTAAGTTAATTATTCAAAGTCAATTATGTTTGTGATTCATATGTTAGTGAATTTGTGATACTTAAAAGTCATTAATTTCATATAATAATTTTCAAACTGAAGACTTAATTGAAACCAAAAGACATTCATTTTGATGACAGATCATTCCTAAGTTTATTAAGTCATTAGAATTAAGTTGAACAAGTCATTTAGTATTATTATTTTGTTTGTTATTGTTGTTCCTAGATCTGTCATTTACTACTTAAGACATTTATTTTGTTGCCATTTGTTTATTGAATTACATGACATTAATCGATGAAATTTGATGTTAAACTTATTTACTTTCACAGTAATAAGAGGGAGTGTTGGAATGATATCACAGAGAGTATTACGAGAAAGTAAACTGGAAAGAAATAGAACTCATAATGAGAACTCAGTCATATATAATACAGGTGCAGAACTTATCGATGTTATATCGATATAACATCGATATATACAACTAGTTCCTGAACGTTCCTTGAAGAACTATTCCAGTTTACTCCGCCATGTTATTCGTACACTCGTTGACACTTCTTGTATAACCTTTATAGAATAAACACGTTTACTCTTTATATCTCAAGTGAGGTTGAAATCCAAGGAAAGGAACAAGTTAGTTAGAGATACTTGATGTGAGGCGCATAGAACGAGGATCGAAAGAACTTGAGACTTGTGTTGAATTTGAGGTTTATTGCACGAATGAATAATACATTATAAAACGAAATATGAAATGGCGAAGCAACAGCAATGTACGATCGAAAGTAGTAGGGGGAAAGCACTTCGCGACGAGAGTGTACGTATGACATATATATAGTGATCGTGATGATGATGATGAAGAATGAGTGAAGGTGGGATTTCCGTTACAACACCCCCCTGAAATTTTATCGAATGAGTTCTTCATCATGTTCGACGCTGAAAGTAAAATTATTATTGTTTATATAAAAATGTTAATATTAAAAATGACATATACGTAATAAAATATTTTCTAAAAAAAATGTTGATATCGTATTAATTTAAATATTATGGTAACTCTATGTTTCTAAAAAAATTTTGGTTTGCTGTGCTTCGAGAATAATAATTCAAAATAAATAAATAAATAAATAGTAAAATACATGCAATAGTAGGTTAATATGTGATGCTGAATAATATATGACATCGAATAAAAAATATTAATAATTATAAAAATGTATATAAAAAAAATAAAAATGGTAACATGCAAAAAGTTTTTTCGTATATATTGATGACTAATATAAAATATATTCGGAAGTGTGCTCTGAAAATATTCTCGAACATTTACGTCTATATAAGAATTGAAGAAAAGAAAAAAAATAATCACGATTAAATAAATTGACAAAGGTTTATGAGGCACACGATCGGTTATCAGAAACGTTACGTTTTACAGGTATTATCTGTTGTACATGACATGAAAAAGGTTGTAGAATAATATCCATTGCATCGCTTCTTTATCTTTCGAGTATGCTATTGTATTTGAACTGGCGCTTACGAGGTTTTGTATGATAAAGGAACGTTTTCGACTTATCTTAATTTGCGGTCATGTAATGAGTTTAATCTTTATTGTATTTATTGTTGGAAAATTTCTTTTCATTACTTCGTGTGGGAATATTACGTGTATTTCTCTCACGGTTGTTCAAAAGTGTATAGGGTTTTTATTATCCGAATTGTAGGGTTTTTTCTTGCTCGATTTTCTTGCTTTTTTCATTGTTAATATTTTTGAGAGTTGTAGCATTTATCTATTGCAAGTATTTTCTGGTAAATGGTATTGTTGAGTGCATTTTTGCAGTAAATTGAAGGTTAAATTTTAAGCATTTATTTTCATGTTACGACTTATATTTTGGACTTGGGACGACTTGTACTTTATGATGATGAATTTCAAAATATATTATGACTTTGAAATAAACGAATTATTATTTTTATATTATATTATGCATAAATGTTCGTTTCATTTAATATTTTGACTACGATATTTTCGAATTTTGAACGATCTAGCGATTTTGTCAAAATATCTGCCAATTGATTCTCCGAACTGACAGTTCTAAAAAATATTATTTTTTCCTCAAATGCTTCCAGAATTGAATAACACTTGATCATCAAGGCCCTTGACTTTTTCTGACTGCCTCCAGAACATATTTTTTGTGTTGAAATATTGTCTTCCATTATATCTACACATAATTTTTCACCTATAATTTCGTAATTCATATGTTGTATTACTTTTATGGTATCTAATGCGTCATAAACCGCAATTATTTCGGCTGCTGTACTAGAGGATGCGTGAATGGTTTGTTTGCCACAATTCCATTCTACTAAATCTCCATAAGAAAATATCATAAAGCCAGTTATGGACTTTCCTTTTCCTAAATTATTTATATCAATGTTATGTTCATCGACTTGGGGTGCATATGAGGCATCGATATAGGCCTGTATACCATCCCCTTCCGATTTGTATATTATATTATAATTTTTTGTGGTATTAATATATCTGAAAATTCTTTTATATAATTTTTCAGAGTATTGTTCGAATTATTTTGAAAGCGAGACAAAAAATTTACAGGAAACAATATATCTGGTCTTGTAAGTCTTGCTAAATACAGTAATCCACCTATCATTGATCTATATTCTGTGTCATCTAAACCATTTTCTATTTTATCTATTTTTAATCCCGTTTCCATTGGAGTATTCGTGTTTTTTAAGTCCGAAATTCCAAACTTCTTCAACATCTTATCTATATGCTTATATTGGGAAAGTGTTATTGTATTTTGTTCTATATTTCTATTTATTTCTAATCCTACGAAAAATCTTGGATTGTTAATTATGGTAATTGTGAAATCTTTTTGTAATTCCTCATTTATTTTTGTAATTGAGGACTGTAAGTTTGATGCAATTAAAATGTCATCTACATAGGTTATAAAATATATTTTTTCATCATCATTAATTATAGTGTACAGACATCTATCACATTTTGTTTTTGTAAAGCCCATATCCCTTACTTTTGTATCCAAAAGATCGTACCACGATTTACTGGATGTTTTTAATCCATAAATAGACTTTTTTAATTCTAATACTTGATTGGTGTTGATATTTACACCTTCAGGTTTCCTGACAAAAATAGGTTTAATAATTGGTGAATTTAAGTACGCAGTTTTTACATCATACTGCACCATAATCAATTTTTCTTTATTTATTATAGATATTAATGATCTAATTGTCCCTACTGATGCCACGGGTCCATGGGTCTCTGCAATATTGTACTCGGTTCTATCCTTAAAACCTCTTGCTACAAGTCTTGCCTTTGGTTTTGGATTTCCAAATTCATCAAATTTAATTGTGAAAATCCACCTTGTATCTATAAGTTTTTGGCGATCATAGTCGACTATTTCCCACACATTCATATCATCGAGAGAATTAAACTCGTCATTTATTGCTTTAATCCAATCATCTCTAAACGGGTTTGATTCTATTTCAGAATAATTTTTTGGAATATTATCCTCTATATATATTTTATTATATCTAATATTTATGTTCATGACTACAGGGTTAGTTATCCCTAAATCATATTCGTAATCTGACGATTTTATGGTTAATGGTTTATTATTTATTAATAGTGATTTAATATTTTGAGTTTCGTCTACCTTAACATCACATGAAATATATGATTTTGTATTATATGGATCTTTAAGACAGTATCCCGTATTTGTATAACCCATCATTATACTTTTTTCAGCTCTATGTGCTAACTTCGGGTCAATTTTGTTTTTTTGTTTTGCTTTGGCTTTTGTGGCGTTTTGTTTTCTGACCTCCACAGGAATATGCCTGTACGTCAGTGCTCCAAAGACTTTAAGGTTTTTTAAATTTGGTTTTGTCCCATAAAATAATTCGTAGGGAGTTTTATATTCTTTATTTGCTTTTGTGGGGGATCTATTTATTAGATATGCCGCTGTTACTACAGCATAGGACCAATATTTTATGTCGAGGTTGGCATCTATTAGCATGGCCCGTACTCTCCTCATTAAAGTTTGATTTTGCCTTTCGGCAACACCATTCAATTCCGGAGAATATGGCACCACATAATCCATTGTTATGCCAACTTCATTACAATAGTTTAATATTTTAATATCAGTATATTCCTTGGCATTATCACACCTAATAGTCCCAATGGGGTACTCAGGAAATTTATTTTTCATAGATATTATAATATTCTTAAATTCATTTGTGACCTGACTTTTACTAACTATAGGCATGACAAACGTATATTTGGAGAAATGATCTATAAAAGTTAATATATATTTTTGATTTGCCACTGAGGGCGTAAACGGACCCATAATATCTGAGGATGTTATTTCCAATTTTCGAGTTGGTTTATTTCTAACACTATTATGTCCCAATCTCGAATTATTAGCAATGCAACATATTTGACAATTAGCAAAATCCTCATCCCTAAAATTTATATTTTCGGGAATGCCTACTGCTAGAGTTTTTAACTTTTGCAGATATCTAGCATTTAAGTGTCCAAGTCTCCTATGTATTATTATTTTTTTATTTATATTATTATTAATTTGTGTTTTTTGAGGTATTTCCTCAATTTCATTATTTTGTTCCATAATTTCTTCTTCTATACCCCCCTCAGGTGATTCATTATTATTATCATCATCCTGAATTTCTAATTCTACAGTAAAATCATCCCATTCATCATCTATATTCTGAGTAACTGGGGCACATATTATATTATTTTCATTATTATCTATAGTGTTATTTTGATTTTTATTTTTATTTTCGATATTATAATATATATAAAAGATTCCTTCTTCTTTTTTTGCTGTTATGATTATTTCAGCATTTTCAATAAAGTATATGTTGGCTATATCCTTCTGTTGATCTATATTGATCATACCTGTGTTCGTAATTTTTATGGCTGAAATAATATCTAGATTTAAATCCGGCACATAATGAACATCATTTAACTCTATCAATGATTGAATTTTGTTAGAATTCTCGACTTTGATCACCATTCTCCCCGTATGAGTAGCATATAAAAAAGTATTTCTACCTGCACATTGTAATTTGATTGGAGTTACAAATTTTTTAACATCTACTAATTTATTTAAGTCAGATGTCAAATGTACTTCTGCAGCTCCATCTAATATTGCTCTGTGATTTAATATATCGTAATTTTTATTATTATTATGTTTATTATTATTGATCAATTCGTTCAACAACCATTCATTATTATTTTTGTTGAATTTTTTAATCATACAAGACATTTTCACCTGCTGTTCCGAATTGTCTTTTTTATTCGTATTTATTTGAGGTGTATTTGTTTTTGGGGGATAATTCCCTTGACTATTATTAGAACTATTATTATTATTATTTTCTATTTGATTATTATTTCCACAGTTTTGTGCTATATGACCTAACTGCCCACATCTATAACATTTCGGACTATTTTGGTAATAATTTCTATTATTACCTCTATAATTGTTGCCTCTATAATTATTACCTCTATAATTTGAGTTTCCTCTATAACCATTTCCTCTATAATTTCCATTACCATTATTCCCATTACTATTAAAATTTCCATTATTACCATTAAAATTATTTCGATTACTATTTGTGTAACCATTTCGACCATTTCCGGTCCTCTATAATTATTTCTACCTCTAAAATTATTATATCTTCCCCTGTAATTATTCCTGTTATAATTATTATTATTATTTCTATAATTATTATTGACTTGGTTATTATTACCATTCTGTTTTTTTAAAGTTTGATCCCTGAATTTCTGGTCAGAGTCTTCTCTTAATATTCTCTTAAAATTATCTAAATTTTTTTCATTTGAAGGCAAATTTTTGTATTGTATTTTTGCAATTGCTTGTTCGTAACATAAGGCTAATTGCAAATTTTCGAGTTCCTCTGATTCCGTGACCTCTTTACCACTATCTCTTACGTCAGTTACTAACTCATCCCATTTTTTTAGGAATCCCTTCATATTTCCTCCAGGCTGAAATCTAAATTCCATCCATTTCGCCTTTGCTATATTAGCAGTGACAGAAGTTTTCGTGCCATAAATATTATCTAATTTTTTTAACATAAGAATTGCTGTATTGCAATCTCGTATTTGCTTTGTTATGTCATTTGATACTCTTTCTAATATAAACGCCTTTGCATTATCCTGCATTTTGCAGTAATTTAACATGTTCTTATCTGGCCGAAAATTTAAATCATCAATATTGTTTATATATGATTGTAAAAATTCGTGTTCCCCAAAGATGTCGTAATATCCTGCACCTCGAATTGCAGATATAATCATTCTACGCCAATCCAAATAATATTTCCCATTAAAAACTTTTCCCAGTGGGGCTTGGATGGGTTTAATTTCGTTTGGGGATGCCATTTCTTCTTCTATTTTATCAAAACCTAATAAATTATTTTCTTTATTATAAACAGATGCGTATTTTTTATTTTCAATTTTTTCTTTTTCAATTCTATTTATTAAATTTTCTTTTTCGCTTCTTTCAACTTTATTTCCTTCTATATCTTCCAGTTTCTTTTTATTATTTATTAGTTAAAAAATCTATTCATAAACTTTTCCTTTGATTTTTCTGAACTATAGATTCTATTTGAAAAATAGTTTACTGAAGATTCTACAATTTTAATATATTTTAGGCTACTAATTTTTTCTATTCTTCCGGATATATCCACTACAAAGGACTCTAATACTATTTCTCCTGTGAAATATGTGACGTATGGTAAATCGTAAGTTTCAATTTTTATATCTATAACTCTTTCTCCTTCAAATTTATTAATTAATTCTTTTAGTTCTTCCTTTTCAATATTATATTCACCTAATTTTCCTTCGCACAAACTTATTATCGGGGGCATAAAAGTTTAATTATTACTTAATTTTCTCTTTTCAGATTCAGTTCAAAAAATACAATTATGCAAACTCGAAAAATAACTAGCTTCAATAAATATTACCTTTACAAAAAAATGAAAAAAATTATTCTACTTTACTTCCTTCTGTTGCGCTGACGAATAATCCAGTTTTCTGCAATTTGCTGTCTACCGTTGTACTACCTGCTTAAATTTGGTTTGGAGTTGGCCGAAAAATTGGGGTCCTCGATTTGTGGATCTGCGATGAGTCCTCGACGACGGGAGCAGGTTTCCTTGGGCTGTTCCTTCGATCTCTTTGGCGGTCCTTCTTGGTTTTAGCGTTCGATGACTTCCAGGTTCGGCCGTTATTAAGTCGGGAACTTCAGCTTCAGTTTTATGATTTAATTTTGAATTTTTCAAAAAAATCAACAATAAATTAAATTTCGAGTTTGAATTTCTCGAGAAGAAAAAACAATTAATTCTTCATATATTACTCAACAGAAAACATAGAAAGATTTTCGCGCAACAGTAAATAAAATCAAAAAAATTATTTCATTTGTTAAATTTTAAAGTCTCTCCTCATAGTTCTACCGCAGCGATGGCTACCATGATGTGAGGCGCATAGAACGAGGATCGAAAGAACTTGAGACTTGTGTTGAATTTGAGGTTTATTGCACGAATGAATAATACATTATAAAACGAAATATGAAATGGCGAAGCAACAGCAATGTACGATCGAAAGTAGTAGGGGGAAAGCACTTCGCGACGAGAGTGTACGTATGACATATATATAGTGATCGTGATGATGATGATGAAGAATGAGTGAAGGTGGGATTTCCGTTACAACAAGAATGATAGCAAATTATATTATACTCTAGCCTATTATTCTCACATATCATTTGTTGTGGTAACACTGTTTTTAGTATTATTTGTAATCTGTGATTTTGTGTTTGAAACCCAACTATGATAATATATTTTGTGTGCCTCTTGTCCCTCATCAAACGTTGATGAATTAACAACTCCACCATTTTTATGTGGAAATAAAAAGTTTGTGAAAGTGAATATTTCTGTTTTATTTATGTGTTTGTAATATGTGTTTCTGATCCTCATTTGATGTCATCAATCAATTAAAGTCTTTTGTCACTATTTTTGCTCAGTTCAATCCGTTGATAATTCCTATTTCTTCACAGGTTATGGGCCCAGATACCTGGATGTCAACATGGTCGCCATTGTTCTAATTTGTCAATGTTGTGCTGTTGAATCCTGATCGCTTCTTCCAAGTAGTAACCATGCCTTTTAATTTATTTTTCGTCTTTTAATATGTTTGCTTCTCGCTGTTCCTGTGATTTCATTCGAGTTGAATCGTTGGTCAGCGCATCTGATAGTTGCTGAAATTGCTGTTTGCGGTGCAACTGATCGTGGTTACCTGTCATCGAGATGGATGTTAAGAAGCTAAATTGTATCGAGCCGTTTAATGGGCAAAATGGCAGAACCTGGAAGTTCCAGATGGAGCTGTTGTTGGCGAAGGATTCGTTGGGTAATTTACTAACTGATTCTTTACCGACTGTTTGTAATAGGGGAGATGCTTGGTCGAAGGAAAATGCTAAGGCGATGTTCCTGATAGCTAATAATGTGACTGACGAGTACCTGGAGATGATTCAAACATACATGATGGCAAAAGAAATGTTTCAAGTGCTGACTAATTTAATTGACAATGGAAATGACCAGACGCTGATGGACTTACGAGGAGAGTTGTATGCTAAATGGTATGTTTTTGGTGCTGATTTGCAGAAGTATCTTCTTGATTTTCGCGCTAGATGTCGTCGCTTGACTGAATTGGGAGACCTGACAACCACAAAGCAGTTTATCCTGGTGTTGCTGAAATCGCTGCCCGCCAAATTTTATTCGATCAATGTTGTTCTGGAGAATGCAGAAGTTGTCACCTGGGATGGTGTGTTTATGATGTTGAACAATTTCCAATGTGAACTATCTTCGGATAGCAAGTCGACAACTAGAGGTAATTCTCAAAGTTCTGTGTCTCTAAAACCTTCATCAGTACCTGTTGCTGGTGAAGATAATCTGTTTTTTGGCAACCATAACAATGTCGGTTGTAATTCCGGTAATTTTAATAATCGTTTCAATCGTGGCCAGTCGCAAAATCAAAATAATAATCGTGCTTTTAGTCGAGGAAGATCTCACAGTAATAATAGTAATAATTTTCACAATTCGTTTTCTGATATTGAAGGTCGAAATTTTAGTAATAATAATCACAATTTAGGTTCACAAAATAATAATAATTTTAATGGAAATGGTTGAAATTGCAGTAATGATAGTGGTCAGTCTAAGATCAAATGTCATTTCTGCAACAAAATTGGGCATATAGCTTGTAATTGCTTTGTTAAGAATAGGAATAATAATCAAGAAAATCACAATCACAATCACAATAATTTTAATAGATCTGATGATCGCAGTAATAATTCTAATAGAAATTCTGCACAGATGTGCAATGATAATAATAATGTTAATGACGAATGCTCTGAAGTGGGCTTTAGTTTCACAATTAATAATAATAATAAAATTAATGATTTTGAGAATAATAAAGATGATAATTTAATCCCTCGAACCACATTTGTTGTCGATAGTGGATGCACAATTCATATTATAAATGATATTAACCTATTCAGTGAATATATTGAATTAATTAAACCCCATAATATTTGTGTTGCGAAAAAGGGAGTCTCGCTTTTCGTCACGTCTGTTGGTACAGTAAAATTAAAACTTTTAAATGAAACTACAATCAAATTGAAAAATGTAAGGTATGCTCAGGAGCTGCCACCAAATCTGCCTTCTGTAAAGCGAATGAGCAAGTTGGGTTTTGATACTCTTTTTAGAGAGGAATCAGTTGAGGTCATCCAACGATACAGTGGAAAAATTGTAACCACTGGTATTAGCATGGACTCAGATTTGTACACGATTGATTTTTTGAAAATGTCAAGTCAATCGTGCAATCTGACGTTGGAGGATGAATCAAGTCCACTGACTGTGTGGCATAGGCGTCTTGCTCATTTGAACATTAATGATGTTAAGTTGTTGTCAAACAGAGGTTTAATACCAAACGTTGACTCCAACCACAGATTATTGTGTGAACCCTGTGTTATGGGAAAACAGAGACAAAAACCATTCCTGAGACATGAAAGAAAAACTAAAAAGCCTCTTGAATTGGTGCATACTGACCTCTGTGGTCCTATAAATCCTCCTTCATATAAAGGAGCGAAATATTTTATGACATTTATAGATGATTATTCCAATTTTTGTTGTGTGTACCTCCTGACAAGTAAAACGGAAGCGTTTACAAAATTTAGGGAATATCATGAGATGGTCTCGAATAAATTTGGATATAATGTAAAAAAGACTCCACTGTGATCGTGGCACAGAATACACAAACACAACCTTTCAGTCATATTGTGCTGAGAAGGGAATAATTTTTGAACCTACAGTTGGTGGCTGTCCCCAGCAGAATGGGAAGGCTGAGAGGACGAACAGGACACTTTGTGAGAGGGCAAGAACAATGTTATTTGATAGTTGTCTTGACAAGATCTATTGGCCAGAAGCCATATTGTGCTCTGCCTATATAGTGAATAGATGTCCGACAAATAAGGACTTTGTCCCCTTTGAGAGGTGGTTTAATGAAGAATATGATTACACAAAATTAAAAACTTTTGGATGCGACGCATATATGTTGTCATTCAAACACGATTCTAATAAATTTAAAAATAAAAGTGTGAAATTGGTTATGGTAGGGTACTCTTCTTGTGGATACAAATTATTGGACACAAATGCAAAGGAAGTACGTCTGTCACGGGATGTTGAATTCTTCGAAAATAAAATAGGAAATAATAGTAATAAGTACACAAAAGATGATAATATTTTTAATGAAGTTACAGAGTCTAACTTGGAGAATATAGAAGTAGACAGGGATTTAAATTTGGATTGTTTGCCACAGGAGGCGACTGAACGTGATGGCACTGCAAATTATATATATGTTGCTGAGGATGGCATCCCTTTGACGTTTGAGGAGGCGATAGCTGCACCTGACAGTGTGATGTGGAAAGAAGCTATTTCAGATGAAATCAAAGCCTTGGATTCCAATCAGACTTGGCAGGTGACCAAACGTCCAAAGTGCGCCTCCACCATCACATGTTGCTAGATATTTAATAAAAAATATGATAATGATAATAAAGTCCTGTATAAGGCCAGACTAGTTGCCAGAGGATGTCAGCAGAAGAAAGGCTTCAACTTTGATGAAGTTTATGCACTGGTGGCGAAACTTTCGACTGTTAGGATACTGTTGGCGGTTAGCAATAAATTAAAATTTTATATTGAACAGATAGACATATGTAGTGCCTTTCTGAATGGTATTCTATCGGAAGATGTATATCTTGAGATATCAGATGGTATAGAAACATAAATAAATAAACACAATAATGTACTAAAATTAAATAGGTCAATTTATGGTTTGAAGCAGTCGCCTAAGGTGTGGAACAGATTGTTCAACAAATTCCTTGTCTCTCTGTGCTTCGTGCAAAGTAAGGCTAATGACTGTTTATACATATTCCCAAATAAAAATAATAATTCTATAGCATATTTACTCACATATGTTGATGATGTCATCATAAGTTCCAATAATGAAACACTAATCACATTTAAAAAAAAAGGAAATTAATAAAAGATTAAAATGTAAAGACCTGGGAAAAATTAATAAATATCTAGGATTAAACATTAATCACAATCGTGATGAAAGCATTCTGGAAATTGAGCAGAGGAATCTCATTGAGACTGTTGCGAAGCGTTTTGGTGTTGAAAATTGTGCACCTACCTACACACCTATTGACCCTAAACTCCAATTGGACAGGGATCTCAATGCGTGTGATAGAGTATTGAATAATGACTACCAACAGCTCGTGGGATGTCTGATGTACCTAATGCTAGGATCACGGCCTGATATTTGCTTTGCAATATCGTATTTTAGCCAATTTTCCAGTTATGCTACTGATGAACATTTTAGGTATTTACTCCGGGTTCTTGAATATTTAGTAACCACAAAAGATAAAAAATTAACATTTAAAAACGAACATAATAATAATAACAATATTTTAGAAACATATTCTGATGCCAATTGGGGTAATTGTGTGACTACAAGACGGTCAATCTCTGGATATTGTGTCTTTGTCTATGGCTCACTGGTGTCCTGGTCCAGCAAAAAGCAGCCAACTGTAGCATTATCTAGCACTGAGAGTGAGCTTATGGCCATATGCGATGCCACTACTGAATCTATTTGGTTTAAATATTTGCTGAATGATTTTTGCATTCAAATTAAAGACAAGGCCACGATTTATGAAGATAATCAGAGTTGTTTGGCACTCCTGCATTCGGGTAAATGGAATACTCGCAGGTCCAAGCACGTTGACGTAAAATACCGTTTTGTATGTGATCATGTAAATTTAGACTTTAAATATTTGTACGTACCAACTTCGCGACAGTTGGGTGATGTTTTCACAAAGGGCTGCCCGAGGCCCAAATTTGTTATGTTTTGCGAGATGTTAAAATTATTGTAACTTTTTGTATACATTTACCATATATGTTAATATTCTTTCACGTTGTAATTTTTTTTTGTTGTTGTTGACTTTTGTCATTTTTGTGTAATGACCAATTTATTGTTTTATGTCGTTAATTTAGTAATTTGTTTTATATTGACAAATCGTATAATTATAATTTGAGGAGGCGTGTGAGAATGATGGCAAATTATATTATACTCTAGCCTATTATTCTCACATATCATTTGTTGTGGTAACACTGTTTTTAGTATTATTTGTAATCTGTGATTTTGTGTTTGAAACCCAACTGTGATAATATATTTTGTGTGCCTCTTGTCGCTCATCAAACATTGATGAATTAACAACTCCACCATTTTTATGTGGAAATAAAAAGTTTGTGAAAGTGAATATTTCTGTTTTATTTATGTGTTTGTAATATGTGTGTCTGATCCTCATTCGATGTCATTGGTCAATTAAAGTCTTTTGTCACTATTTTCGCTCAGTTTGATCCCTTGATAATTCCTATTTCTTCACATATATGCCAAATGTACACTCTCATCACGAATCGCTTCCCCTACTTTCTGTTACTGATAATGCTGTTGCTTCGCCATTGCGTATTTTACTTGAAATTAAATTTTTAGTCTGCTAATAAATTCTGTCGTGAATACTTCTCTCTTACTCATTTTTGTTCCTCGTACTTACCGCCTGACATCATGGTAGCCATCGCTGCGGTTAAACGGTAAGAGAGTCAATAAAATTAAATTATAAAATAGCAGACTTGTTTTTGAGATTGATTCATTGTTCTGCATAAATTTCTATCGTTTTTATACGAATAATATACGAAAAGTGTCATGCAATCGAGAAAGTTAAACTCAATTTTTTTTTAATTTAATTAAATTTTTTTTTCGAAGTCGAAAAAATAAAAATTAACCAAAATTGTTCCTGATCCAATAATGGCTGACCCTGAAAGTCATCGAACTACAATTTAGAAAGGACCGCCAACGATACAGAGAACCACCTGAACAAATCTTCTGCTCCCGTCTTCAAGGACTCTACTCGAGATCACCAACGACGAAGACCACAAATTTTTGGGCCAACCTACATCAAAATTTAGCGGAGATTACGACGGTGAAATTGGGAATCGATAATCAACAAATTTGCACTACAACGGATCGACGAAAAAACTTTTTCATATCAAGGTAATATATGTTTAGTTGAATTATTTTTTGTGTTTCCCAAATTTTTATTGTGTGTTTGAGGTAGTGATAAATAATTTTTTCTTCCCCCTTATAAAATATATGTCAACTATAATAAATATATTAGAAAATAAGATAGGAGAGTATAAGATTGAGAAAGAGGAATTAAAAGAATTGTTAAAAAAGTTTGAAGGAGAGAAAGTAGTGGATTTAAAATTAGAGACATATAATCTTCCTTTTTATACGTATTTTACGGGAGAAATAATATTAGAATCCTTCACAATAGACATTTCCGGAAAAATAGAGGAAATTAGTTCATTTAAATATATTAAAATATCTGATTCAACTCCAAATTATTTTTCATCTCGAATATATAGTTTATTGGAGTCAGAGAAAAAATTTATAAATAGATTTTTGAAATAATAAATAAAATTTAAAAAATAAGGAACTGGATAAAAAAGGAACAGAAAAAATTAATAATTGTGAAAAAGAATACGAAAAAATTGAATTAAAAGAACAAAATCTCATAAGAAATATATAAAAAGAAACATTAGAAAATAAAAAATATATACCTATTACAAATATAGAAGATTAGGTTTCAAAAAAAATGAGGAAAATATGTCAAATGCAAATGAAATAAAACCCATTCAAGCTCCATTGGGAAAGGTTTTCAATGGAAAGTATTACTTGGATTGGAGGCGAATGATTATTTCAGCCATAAGAGGTGCTGGTTATTATGACATCTTTGGAGAGCACGAATTTTTACAATCTTATATATCCCATATTGATGATTTAAATTTTAGGCCCAGTAAGGAAATGATAAACTACTGTAAAATGCAAGACAATGCCAAAGCATTTGTACTTGAGAGGGTTTCTAATGATATTACAAAGCAAATACGAGACTGTAACACAGCCATAATGATGTTAAAAAAATTAGACAATATATACGGTACTAAAACATCAGTTACAGCTAACATGGCTAAATCTAAGTGGATGGAGTTCAGATTCCAACTTGGGGGAAACATGAGAGGATTCCTTAAAAAATGGGATGAACTCGTTACAGATGTAAGAGATAGTGAAAAAGAAGTAAGTGAGGAGGAAGAATTAGAGAACTTATAACTTGCACTATGCTATGAACAGGCCCTGGCAAAAATGCAGTTTGAGAATCTACCCCTCAATGAAAAAAATATAGATCATTTTAAACGAATTTTGAGAGAAGATGCTGATCAAAAATTTAGAGATCAGACATTAAAGAAACAAAATAATAATAATTTCAATAATAATAGTAATAATATTTATAGGAATAATGGCAATGGTAATAATAATGGTTATAGAGGTCGTAATGGCAATTATAGAGGACGTAATGGCAATTATAGAGGACGTAATAATTATAGGGGAAATAATTATAATAACTATAGAGGCAACAATCAAAATTATAGTACGAATAATAATGGAAATAGCAATGAACCAAACACACAACAAAATAGTAGTAATAATAGTTCGAATAATAATGGAAATGGTAATTATAGGGGAAATAATTATCGAAATAATAACAATTACCGAGGCAACAATTATAGAGGTAATAATAGAAATTATAACCCAAATAATCCAAAATGTTACAAATGTGGTCAAAATGGTCACATAGCCCAAAATTGTAATAATAATAATCCCCAACAAAATAATAATAATGAAAATATTAATAAAAATCAAAATAATTATCCACCTAAACCATTCCAGAATAATAATAATACGACTAATAAAAAAGAGAATCCCAAGCAGCAGGTAAAAATGTCCTGCATGATCAAAAAATATTCAAATAATTCAAATGAATGGTTATTAAATAAATTAATTAAAAATAATGAAACAAATGAAAATTATACATATCTCAAAAACAAAGCAATTTTAGATGGAGCGGCAGAAGTGCACCTAACTTCTGATATAAATAGATTAAGAAATATTAAAAAATTTATCACCCCTGTAAAGCTTCAATGTGCTGGTAAAAATGCTTTCTTGTTTGCCACACACACTGGTCAAATGACCATAAAAATTGAAAATTCCAATAAAATACAATCATTAATTGAATTAATTGATGTACATTACGTACTTGATTTAAACATCGATATAATTAGTGCAATAAAAATCACAAATATGGGTACAGTAAATATCGACCAACAAAAAGATTGTGCTAATATATATTTTATAGAAAGCGGGGAAATTCTAATAACAGCCCCAAAAGAAAACGGAATATTTTATATCCATTATAATATGGATAATTATAATAATGAAATAATAAAAAAAAACGATGAAGATTTGAATCTAGAATTAGATAGTTCTACAAAAATATGCCCAGTAACGCAAGAAAATTAGGACGAAAGGGAGGATTTTTCAATTGAACTTGAAATACAAGAAGCTGACGATAACAGCATATTAAATGAAAATACAGATTCATCTGAGGGGGGTGAAAATAATAATAATTCCGAAAATATACCAAATGATGAAAAATCACACAATAATGATGATGCTGATGGTATTAATGATGCTCATAATAATAATAATAATATATTAAATAAAAAAACGATTATACATAGAAGGTTGGGTCACTTGAATGCACGATATATCCAAAGATTAAAAAACTTATCTGTTGGTATTCCAGAAAATTTAAACTTTAGAGACGATGATTTTAAAAACTGCCAAATCTGCTGCATTGCAAATAATACGAGATTAGGGCATAATGGATTAAGAACAAAACCATCAAGAAAATTAGAGATAACTTCTTCGGATATAATGGGTCCATTCGCACCATCGATTGCCAATCAGAAATATATTTTAACCTTTATCGATCATTACTCAAAATACACTTTTGTTATGCCAATATCAACAAAAAATCAAGTGGCAACTGAATTCAAAAATATAATAATGTCAATGAAAAATAAATTTCCAAATTTCCCCATAGGGACTATCAGATGCGACAATGCAAAAGAATATACAGATGCAAAAATAGTAAATTATTGTTAGGAAAATGGTATCACAATGGATTACGTAGTTCCTTATTCCCCAGAGTTGAATGGCGCAGCCAAAAGGCAGAACCAGACACTCATGAGAAGAGTAAGAGCTATGCTCATTGACGCCAATCTTGACATTAAATATTGGTCATATGCAATTGTTACATCAGCCTATTTAATAAATCGTTCACCAACAAAAGCCAATATAGATTTTAAAACCCCATATGAATTATTTTATGGCACAAAACCTAACTTAAAAAATTTAAAAGTATTTGGCTACATTCCTTTTGAAGTTAGAAAACAAAATGCAACTAAGGCTAAATCTAAATCAAAAAATAAAATAGACCCAAAATTGGCACCCCGAGCAGGAAAAAGCATAATGATGGGATACACAAATACGGGGTATTGTTTAAGAGATCCATTTGAAACTAAATCGTATATTGCATGTGACGTAAGGGTAGATGAGTCTCAAAATATCAAATCACTGGAAATATCCAACAGAAAATTAATAATTCAGCCAGCAAATTATGAACAGAATCTGGGAATAATAAATCCAATAATTATGAATATTAATATTAATTACAACAAATCATACATAGAAGATTGTGTCCCAAAAAATTTTAACGAAATTAATAATAATCCTTTTAGAACAGAGTGGGTAAACGCAATAAATGATGAATTTAATTCCCTAAATGAGATGAATGTTTGGGATATAGTAGACTATGATCCCCAGAAATTAATCGACACAAGATGGATATTTACAATAAAATACGATGAGTTTGGCAACCCCAAACCCAAAGCCAGATTAGTAGCAAGGGGCTTCAAAGACACAAATTGAATACAATATTACTGAAACACATGGCCCTGTTGCATCCATAAGTGTGAGAATAATAGCAAATTATATTATACGTTGACTTATTATTCTCGCATATCACATGTTGTGGCAACACTGTTTTTGTTGTTATTATTAATCTGTGATATTTGTGTTTGTAACTCAACTGTGATTATATGTTTTGTATGCCTTCTCGTCGCTCATCAACCTTCGTAACATCAACATGTCCGCTATTATTATGTGGAATAAAATTCGTGAAATAGTGAATATTTAGTATTTTTATTTATGTGTTCGTAATGTGTGTTTCTAGTCGTCGTTCAATCTTTTCATCAGTGTAGGTTTTGTCGTTGCTTTTCGTGTAGTTCGATCCGTTGGCAGTTCGTATTTTCTCACAGGTTATGGGCCCAGTTACCTGGATGTCAACGTGGTCGCCATTGTTTTGAGTCTTCAAAGTTGTGCTGTCAAATTCTGCTCGCCACTCCCAAGTAGTACTATGCTTCTTAATTCATTTTTCATTGTTTGATATGTTCGCTTCTCGATGTTCCTGTGATCTCGTTTGTGTTGAATCATTGGTCGGCGTATCTAATAGTTGCTGAAATTGCTGTTTTGCGGTGCAACTGATCGTTGTAGCCTGTAAACGAGATTGATGTGAGAAAGAAGAATACGACCGAGCCATTCAGTGGGCAGAATGGTCGAACGTGGAAGTTCAGAATAGAGCTGCTGCTGGCAAAGGAGTCACTAAGTAATATAATTGTTGATTCTTTGCCTACTATTCGTAATAGGGGAGATGCCTGGTCCAAGGAGAATGCTAAAGCGATGTTCCTGATAGCCAACAACGTGACAGATGAATATTTGGAGATGCTTCAGACGTACACTACTGCGAAGGAGATGTTCAACGTGCTCACGAACCTGATTGACAACGGAAACGACCAAACACTCATGGATTTACGAGGTGAATTGTACACAAAATGGTATGTTTCTGGTTCTGATTTGCAGAAGTATCTGCTTGATTATCGTGCCCGTTGTAGACGATTAACCAAATTGGGAGACCTGACAACCACTAGACAATTTGTATTGGTATTGCTGCGATCGCTGCCTGCAGAGTTTTGTCCGATCAAAGTGGTGATAGAGGATGCAGAAGTCGTCACCTGGGATGCTGTGTTTATGAAGCTAAACAACTCCCAGCGTGAGCTATCATCTGATAGTAAGTCGACAGTGAGAGGTAACTCTCTGAATTCTGCATCCCAAAAACCTTCATCAGTGGCTGTCACTGGTGAGGAGAATGTGTTTTTCGGTAATCATTACAGTATCGGACGAAACTCAGGTAATACTAATAATAATAATAGTAATCGTTTTAATCGTGGTAGGTCCCAAAATCGAAATAATAATCGTGGTTTCAATCGAGGTAGAAATAATAATCATAATAATAATAATTTTTATAACTCATCTTCCAATAATGAAGGTCGAAATAGTAATAATAATCACAATTTTAACTCACAAAGCAATAATAATAATAGTTTTAATGGAAATGGTCGTAGTTCTGGTGCTGACAATGGACATTCAAATATTAAATGTCATTTTTGTAATAAGATTGGACATATAGCACGAAATTGCTATGCTAAAAATCGAAATAATAATAATAATGACGCTTGTAATAGTCATAGTAATAACGGAAATCGTTCTAATGACCATGTTTCCAATAATAATAATAATAATAGGAGTTCTGCACAGATGTGCAATGAAAATTTTAATAGTGACCACTGGTGTTAGCGTGAATTCAGATCTTTACACCATTGATTTTTTAAAAATGACTAGTCAATCGTGTAATCTGACATTGGGGGATGAGTCGAGCCCACTGACTGTGTGGCATAGGCGACTTGCTCATCTGAACGTGAACGATGTTAAGTTGTTGTCAAACAGAGGTTTAATACCAAACGTTGACTCCAACCGCAGATTGCTGTGTGAGCCCTGTGTGATGGGGAAACAGAGCCGAAAACCGTTCTTGAGGCATGAACGAAAAACTAGTAAGCCTCTGGAATTGGTACATACTGATCTCTGTGGTCCTATAAATCCTCCTGCATATAAAGGAGCGAAATACTTTATGACATTTATAGATGACTATTCAAATTTTTGTTGTGTGTACCTGTTGACAAGTAAGACGGAAGCTTTTTCAAAATTTAAAGAATATCACGAGATGGTCTCGAATAAATTTGGCTATAATGTAAAGAGACTTCGTTGTGATCGCGGCACAGAATACTTGAACACTACCTTCCAGTCATATTGTACTGAGAAAGGAATTGTGGTTGAACCTACGGTTGGTGGCTGTCCACAGCAAAATGGAAAAGCTGAAAGGATGAACAGGACGCTGTGTGAAAGGGCAAGGACGCTATTATTCGAGAGTGGTCTTGGTAAGATATTTTGGTCGGAAGCCATATTGTGCTCCGCCTATATCGTGAACAGATGCCCCACAAACAAGGATTTTGTTCCGTATGAAAGGTGGTTTAATGAAGAATTTGACTATAAGAAATTAAAAACGTTTGGATGCAACGCATATATGTTGTCATTCAAACATGACTCTAATAAGTTTAAAAATAAAAGTGAAAAGTTGATAATGGTAGGATATTCTCCATGTGGTTATAGATTGTTGGATATAAATGCTAGGGAGATACGTCTGTCGCAAGATGTTGAGTTCTTCGAAAATAAAATAGATAATAATAATATAAATAAATATACTAAAGTTGATGATATTTTCACAGAAGTCACGGAATCAAACTTAGAAAATATTGAAGTTGATGGTGACTTGAATTTAGACTGTATTCCACAGGAAACGACTGAACGTGATGAAGTAGCAAGCAATATATATCTTGCTGAGGATGGCGTCCCTTTGACGTTTGAGGAGGCGAATGCTGCACCAGACAGTCTGATGTGGAGGGATGCTATTTCTTCGGAAATAAGTGCCCTGAATTCCAATCAGACTTGGCGGGTGACCAAACGTCCAAAGGAAGCCCCCACCATCACGTGTTGGTGGATTTTTAATAAAAAATATGATATTAATAATGACGTGTTATATAAGGCTAGATTAGTTGCCAGAGGATGCCAACAGAAGAAGGGCTTCAATTTTAATGAAGTGTATGCGCCGGTGGCAAAGCTTTCGACTGTCAGGACCCTCTTGGCTGTTAGCAATAAATTGAAATTTCACATAGAACAAATTGATATATGTAGTGCCTTCCTGAATGGAATTCTTTTGGAAGATGTGTATCTTGAGATACCTGAAGGGATATAAACTAAAATTGATAGACATAATAATGTTTTGAAATTGAATAGGTCTATCTATGGACTAAAGCAATCGCCCAAGGTTTGGAACAAATTGTTCAACGAGTTCCTTATTGCTCTTGGCTTTGTGCAGAGTACGACAGATGACTGCTTATATATATATAAAAATAAAAGTGATGGGACTGTAGTCTTTTTACTCACATATGTTGACGATGTCCTGATTAGCTCAAATAACAAAACACAAATCACATTTTTTAAAAAGGAAATAAATAAAAGGTTTAAGTGTAAGGATCTGGGAAAGGTCAAGAAATATTTAGGTTTGAATATCAATCACAGTCGTGAAGATGGCATACTGGAAATTGAGCAGAGGGGTCTCATTGAGTCTGTTGCTAGGCGTTTTGGCGTTGATAACTGCGCACCGACCTACACACCCATTGACCCTAAACTCCAATTGGACAGGGATCTCAATGCGTGTGATAGTGTACTCAACAACAACTATCAACAGCTCGTGGGATGCCTAATGTATCTGATGCTAGGATCACGGCCCGATATTTGCTTTGCAATATCGTATTTTAGCCAATTCTCCAGTTATGCCACTGACGAACATTATAAATACTTATTGAGAGCACTTAAATATTTAGTTACCACAAAAGATAAAAAATTAATATTTTCTAATGAACATGATAATAACGGCAATATTTTAGAAACTTTTTCTGATGCCGATTGGGGTAACTGTATCACCACAAGACGGTCTGTCTCCGGTTACTGTGTCTTTGTTTATGGATCACTGGTGTCCTGGTCCAGTAAGAAGCAACCAACTGTGGCATTATCTAGCACTGAGAGTGAGTTGATTGCAATATGCGATGCTACCACTGAGTTGATCTGGTTGAAGTATCTGTTAAGTGACTTTTGCATTCAGATTAATAACAGAGCTGTGATTTATGAATATAACCAGAGTTGTCTGGCTCTTCTGCACTCTGGAAAGTGGAATACTCGCAGATCCAAACATATAGATGTAAAGTACCGTTTTGTGTGCAATCACGTAGATATAGATTTTAAGTATTCGTACGTACCGACTTTGCGACTTCGTGACAGTTGGGGGATGTTTTCACGAAGGGCTGCCCGAAGCCCAAATTTGATATGTTTTGTAAACTGTTAAAATTAATGTAACTTTTTGTATATGTTTACCATTTGTGTTGATATTTTTGTGTGTTGTAAATTCGTTGTGTTATTGTTGACCTTTGTCATTTTTGTTTTTAATGACTTTATAAATTTAGAAAATTTGTTTAATAGTATTTTTGACTTTATTGTATAAATATAATTTGAGGAGGCGTGTGAGAATAATAGCAAATTATATTATACGTTGACTTATTATTCTCGCACATCACATGTTGTGGCAACACTGTTTTTGTTGTTATTATTAATCTGTGATATTTGTGTTTGTAACTCAACTGTGATTATATGTTTTGTATGCCTTCTCGTCGCTCATCAACCTTCGTAACATCAACATGTCCGCTATTATTATGTGGAATAAAATTTGTGAAATAGTGAATATTTAGTCTTTTTATTTATGTGTTCGTAATGTGTGTTTCTAGTCGTCGTTCAATCTTTTCATCAGTGTAGGTTTTGTCGTTGCTTTTCGTGTAGTTCGATCCGTTGGCAGTTCGTATTTTCTCACAATAAGTACTATTAGATGGTTGCTCTCTATAGTTAATAAACAAAAATTAATTCTTGTACAATATGACGTCAAAACGGCATATTTGAACTCTCCCATTATAAAACCTATTTATGTCAAAAAACCTGAAGGGATAAATATTAATTCAAATCAAGTCCTTGAATTAAAGAAATCGATATACGGACTTAAAATGTCAAGCAAATCCTGGAACGACCTATTGGATTACAAAATAAAGGAAATGGGCTTCTTAAGAACTAAGGCAGATAGATGTTTGTATCAAATGAATACCAACAATGAAAATACATATTTTTTAAGCTACATAGATTATATTTTGATAGCCTCAAATTCACAAATGGCAATTACAAAAATCAAGGAACAATTAGAAAAATTTTTTACTATTACATTCATCAATAATCCAAAATTTTTTGTGGGATTGGAGATCGAAAGAAATATTGAAAATAAGACGATAATATTATCCCAAAATAAACACATAGAAAAAATGATAAAAAAGTTTGGAATTTCGGAAATAAAAAAGACAAATACTCCAATGGAAACTGCCCTAAAAATCGAAAAAGTTGAAAATGGTAAAGACGACACAGAATACAAATCGATGATTGTGGATTATTGTACTTAGCCAGATTAACCAGACCTGACATATTATTTCCAGTAAATTTTTTCTGACACTTCCAAAATAATTCAAATGATACACTTAAAAATTACGTAAGGAGAATATTCAGGTACATTAGCTCCACAAAAAATTATAATTTAACATATAGATCGGAGGGAGATGGAATACAAGCATATATTGACGCCTTATATGCCCCTCAAGTGGATGATAATAATATTGACCCAAATAATTTACAAAAAGGAAAATCAATTACTGGTTTTATGATTTTTGCAAATGGAGATTTGATAGAATGGAATTTTTCAAAGCAAACAATCTATGCTTCATCTAGTACCGCTGCAGAAATCATAGCATCTTTGACACTATAGATATAATAAAAGTGATACAACATATGAATTTCAAAATTTTAGGGGAAAAAATAACTGTAGACGTAATGGAGGATAATATATCAACTAAAAAAATTTGCTCTGGGGAAGCCAAAAGAAATCGAGAGCACTTATGATAAAATGCTACTCAATTTTGGAGGCAATGGAAGAAAAAATAATCCACTTTAGATCTGTCAATTCTGAAAATCAGCTTGCAGATTTACTTACAAAATCTTTAGACAGAACAAAATTTGAAAATTTAATAGTCAAAATTCTCGAAAATACGAATTTGTACACATAATATAATATACATTTATTTAAGAAAAATGCCCGTCCAAAAAGTCAAGTCGTACCAAGTCAAATATTTAAGTCCAAACATGAAACATATTGTACATGAAAAATACCCCTACATTGTTCACAAATAATACTTAAAGAAAAAATACACTCGAAAATACTTGTCAAAAATAGATACTCTATTTTGCTGCAAACCCAACAATGAAAACAGAATTAAAATCGAGCAAGTATAAACCCTATAAACGCTAATAATAGAAATAGCATGCAACTTTATATAAGCGTGAGAAAAATACACAAAAAATTCACACAGATCGTATGAAAAGAAAACGTTAACAATATGCGAGAGATAAAAACTCATTACACGACCTCAATAAATATTAACCGAATAGCCTGCCTTATCCAAAAATAAACATGTTACACGCCACCTCAAACACAAAGAGAAATGTAAAAGATAAAGTTAACGGACAACATATATTATCATTTCATATTATTGCATGCCAACGTAGTTGATAAGATTGTAAAATGTAACGTTTCTTATGCACCATCGTATATCTTAAAATCTTTTGTTAATTTTATTTACTTTCAATTCATTTTTTTCTCTTTTCCTTTCATACTTTACACTCGTGAATGTTCGAGAATTTATTCGAGCACACGCCACAATGAATCATATATTAGTCATTTATATACACAAAATAATTTTTTTTGCATGTTACCAATTATTCTTTTTATTTTTTTTAATCACAAATTTTTTTTACAGATTACCATTTACCATTTTTTATATATACATATACTACTTAAATATTCATATGCATTTGATTTAATTATTTATTATATTCGTTTAATTATTTTCGAAGCGCAGCAAACAAAATTATTTTCGAAACTTAAAGTTACCATATTTTTCTTTCAAACATCATGTTATTACAATATCTAATTTTTTATGTTCTTTTTATGTGAATTAATATATTAAATTTCAGCGATCGTACAGATGAAGAATTCAAACAGTAAAATTTCAGGGGGGTATTGATACGAAATCCCACCCCATCTCATTCTTCATCATCATCATCACATCAATCTATATATATATATATGTCACACGTACACTCTCATCACGAATCGCTTCCCCTACTTTCTGTTACCGATAATGCTGTTGCTTCGCCATTGCATATTTTACTTGAAATTATATTTTTAGTCTTCTAATAAATTCTGTTGTGAATACTTCTCTCTTACTCATTTTCATTCCTCGTACTTACCGCCTCACATCAATAATAATATGAATAAAAAAATGTTGGTTTATAGGAGATTGGGACATATTAATGCTGGATATTTACAAAAATTAAAGGTTCTATCGATAAGAATTCGAGAGAACATAAATTTTAGGGATGATGATTTTAAAAATTGTCAAATATGTTGTATAGCAAATAATACAAGATTGGGTCCCAACAATATTAGGAATAAACCCACTCGAAAAATAGAAATCACTTCATCAGATATTATGGGACCATTCACCCCATCAATAGCTGACCAAAAATATATTTTAACATTCATAGACCATTATTCCAAGTACACTTTTGTTACACCAATAACTAATAAAAAACATGTTATTGTGGAATTCAAAAATATAATAATGTCTATGCGAAATAAGTTCCCCGATCACTATAGGTTTGATTAGGTGCGATAATTCAAAAGAGTATACTGATGGCAGAATAATTAATTATTATTCTGAAAGAGGTATCACCCTTGATTATGTAGTTCCATACTCCCCAGAATTAAATGGTGTCGCTGAAAGGCAAAACCAAACTTTGATGAGGAGAGTTAGAGCTACGCTAATTGATGCTAGTTTGGATATTAAATACTGGTCTTATCCAGCTGTTACATCAGCATATCTAATTAATAGATCCCCCACTAAGGCAAATCGTGGGTATAAAACCCTATATAAAATGTTTTATGGGACAAAACCAAATTTAAAAAATTTAAAGGTTTTTGGATCACCAACATACAGACATATACCATAAGTGAGAAAACAAAATGCCACAAAGGCAAAATCTAGAAATAAAATAAAAATTGACCCAAAACTAGCTCATAGAACTAAAAAGAACATAATGATGGGATATACCTATACCAGATACTGTTTGAGGGACCCTTTTGATGCAAAATCCTATATAGCATGTGACATAAGGATGGATAAATCCCAAAAATATAAAATCTCTTGAAATAGCTGAAAAGCCACTAATTTTAAAGCCCGCAAATTATACACACAATCTAGGAATAATAAATCCAGTTGTAATGAACATAAATATAAATTATAATAAATCATATATAGAGGACTGTGTCCCACAAAATTTTAATGAAATTAATAATAATCCATTTAGAAATGATTGGATAAAAGCAATTAATGATGAATTCAATTCCCTGGATGATTTGAAGGTATGGGAAATAGTTGATTATAATCGTCAAAAACTTATAGATACTAGATGGATATTTACTATAAAATATGATGAATTTGGTAACCCCAAACCCAAAGCAAGACTTGTGGTAAGGGGGTTCAAAGATCAAACAGAATATAATATCACTGAAATTCATGGTCCTGTAGCCTCAATATCACCGATAAGATGGCTATTGTCAATCATTAATAAAAATAATTCAATACTTGTCCAGAACGACGTTAAAACTGTCTATTTAAATTCACCAATAATAAAACCAATTTTTATGAAAAGACTTGAGGGGATAAATATAGCTTCAAATCAAGTTTTGGAATTGAAAAGGTCAATATATGGACTGGAAACTTCCAGCAAATTGTGGTATGACTTACTTGATAATAAAATTAAAGAAATGGGATTCATTAGACTAAAGTCTGATACATGCCTATATTTAAAGAAAAATAATGACGAAATAATATACTTTTTCACATATGTAGATGACATACTAATAGCATCTAATGAGCAAATTGCCATAAAAACACTAATGAAGAATTGGAAAAAACTTTTACATTAAACATAATAAATAATCCAAGATTTTTCGTAGGGTTAGAAATAAATAGATCCATTGAAAATAAAACTATTACACTCACACAATATAAACACATAAACAAAATGTTGAAAAAATATGGGATGTGCGAAACCAAAATTTCAAACACTCCAATGGAGATAGGCTTAAAAATTAATGGAATTTTGGATGGAAAAGATGACATCGAATATAGGTCTATGATAGGAGGATTATTATATTTAGCCAGATTAACTAAATCGATATCTTATTTCTGGTGAATTTCTTTTCCCATTTTCAAAATTTGTCTAATGATGCCTTGAAAAATTATGTAAATAGGATTGTGGAATACCTTGTCGTGAGAGATATTCTCACCAGAAGGAAATTCAACAGAATTTAAGCGTGTTCAGCCACTACATACAAGCGTATGGGTAAGCCAGAACCAGACCGAACACTGGCGATTTTAGAGCCGGTTTGGGTGGTTTTTATATGGCTCACTCGCGTGCACACAAACACACATACGTATGAAAATACGTACGTCAGTGAGGGCGGCCAGGTCAAATCATCCCCTACCATGATAAGAGATGGCTGGCCGGTTCGTGTACGGATCGTGACATTGTTTGGTGATGTCACGATTCGGTACTCGTATATTACCTGCACGTACTTGGAGGTAATTACGATCGAACGTATTTTGTGTTTCGTTTAACATCGTATAGACGAATAAGTTAGCCTGCCCTTTGGGGCAGCGACTGTTGTCGAGGGGTCTGAGCCCCTTGCCTCATACCGTTGAGTCCCCACAGCTACTCCTCCCCAGTTTTTGCGCCGCAAAAATGACCAAAAATGTGCAAGGCCTGGGGGACGTGCGGGTTTTACTTACGCCTCTGGTCGGCTTCCCATTTAGATAGGGCGCTCCCCACCGCAGCCCCGACGCACTTGTAGGATTCCCTACGGGCGTGCATTTGGGCCAGATAGGCAGCCCTGCTGTCCTCTCCTCTACGCCTTGGTTGTACGGATTTTGATCGGGCGTAGGGGTGATGACTGGAGTGAGGGGGCAGCGGACGTTTAAACATTGGCTTCCTGAGCATCGGAGAGTTAGAATTCTCCGATGTCCAGGTGGCCATTTTCGCCTTCTTGTTCGCCGCCCTCTCTGCTGTAAACAAGAATCTCATCTCCTCAAGTTTTGGGTCCGGCTTCGGTGGTTCCGGAGTTGGAACCGATTCTTTGGGTGACCGAGGAGGAGAGATAATTGGAGGAAGCGGAGTGGTCATCTCCGCTAGGACTTTGTCTACCGGAGGAGCCGTGTCCATGAGCAGCTCCTCCTCTATCCGGTCCAGCTCCGACTTCTGCTCGGTCTTCTGCTGAGTCTGTGAGGGCTCAGGAGGTGGCGGACTTTAGGAAGGTTTGTGGAAGCGACATAGAATTTTAGTTACAGGAAAAGGAAGCAAAAATATCAGAAAACACGTCCAAGTATTCTGGCAGTTCTGAAATGGGTGATTTTACATCATTTTTCGATTTACCATTACAGTTATTTTTCTTTATTTCCATATCTTCTTATCGACATGTAGAGGGGATAGCGCTTAAAATTCTCGGCCGTATACAAGTTTTCCGGTTAAGTTATAATCAGTTTAAGCAGAGTTATGCCTGAAATAAACTCAGTGAATATAATTTTCGAACTTTTTACTACAAAGGAATCTCCGTTTGTGACGTCACGTCATAGAGATAAACTTTGTGTTTAACGGTAAACGCACGTTGCAATATTTTGTTTCCGTATTGCACGTGGATTTGTTTATTCCTGTCTTCTTCTTTTTGTTGGCATTCCTCGTTTGCTTATCTCCGGAGTTTCTTTTGTCTCACGGAGTTCCGATATTCCTCGCATATTTTTAGGCGGGTTTTAACTTCGTAGCGGATATTACTTTTTCGGGAGTAAATTTTATTTATTTTCGCATTAATCTCTCAGACGTGCGAGAAGGGCGGGAATTTTTGCATTTTTTACTGCCAGGGGGCCTGCCTC
Organism: Ericerus pela; assembly: GCA_011428145.1. NCBI lineage: Eukaryota > Metazoa > Arthropoda > Insecta > Hemiptera > Coccidae > Ericerus > Ericerus pela. Next base: position 659,691 of record WOFM01000067.1, on the reverse strand, counting down.
TTTTACGTGGGCATAAGGGGGCCTCGGGATCAAATGTTTTAGTTGTGACATTGTCCACAAATCTTACTGACTTTTTTGGTGTTTTCTGTTGTGAGGTATTTTTCTCACTTTTCTCGATGGATTCTTCTGTGTTTATTGGTGAATCCGTCTGTATATTTTCTGTGCTTTCCTTATGCAACCTTTTGATTCTTTTATCGTCGCTTACCATATAAGCAGGCTTCAATCTATCGATTGAAATTGTTCGAGGTTCGCCTGCTATGAGTATCACAAAGTTTTTCTCGTCTTGTGATACTACCTTGTAAGGACCAGCGTATGGTTTCTCCAGCGCAGATCTCATTTTTTCGTCTCTAACAAATACGTGTGAGGTATTGGCCAAGTGTTTTGAGACGTAAATCTTGGGCTGGCCATGGCGAGCTGCCTGTTTTAGAAAGTTGTTGGCATCATTTCGTATATTTTGTACCATGATTTCGGGGCTAACTTCTTTCGATTCTGTGAAGAAGTCCCCTGGGAGGCGTAGCTCTTCGCCGAACGCTAATTGCGCTGCAGAGTGACCTGTATCGGTTTGTAGGGCAGATCGAAGGCCTAAGAGGATGGTAGGAAGTATTTCTACGCATCTCTTGGTATCATGAGACATGAAGGAGGCTTTGAGAGCTCTATGCCATCTCTCGATTTTGCCATTGGCTTGAGGATGGTAAGCTGTGGTATGACTGTGTTGAACACCAAGCTTATTTGCCAGCTCTTTAAAGAGCGAGCTCTCAAATTGGCGACCTTGGTCTGTGACTATGACTTCTGGTACGCCATACCTCGCAATCCAGGTATCGTATAACCTTACAGCTACTGTGGGAGCTGACATCTTGTGTAGAGGGATTGCTTCCGGCCATCGTGTTGCCCTGTCTATTATCGTCAACAGGTATCTGTGTCCTTGGGATGGTGGCAATGGGCCTACCAAATCCATATGAACCATTTTAAACCGCCCTGTTTGTTTGAAGGATTTGAGGGGCGAGCGAGTGTGTCTTCCTACTTTGGATTCTTGACAGTTCAGGCAACTGCGAGCCCATTTGTTGCCGTCAGACTTCATTCGTGGCCATACAAATCTTTCTGATACATTTTGGCCCAGCATGTGACAGATTATGTACACTGTTGAAAGCCAACTTGCGATATTTTACCGGTAGAAATGGCCTATTCTTACCTGTACTGATGTCACATGTTAATAAAACATCAGTACCGGGAATTTTTCGCTGTCTCAATTTGAGAGTAGTATCATCGTTCGATAACAACTCTTGCAATTCTGCATCCTTAAGCTGTGCTTTAGCTATTTCAGCATAAGGCAATTGGACAGGAACCGAGATAGCTTCGATTCTACTCAGAGCATCAGCTGGAGTGTTAAGTTCTCCACTTATATACTGGATGTCGGTAGTCAATTGACCAATATAGTCTAATTGTCGTGCTCTTCTCGGAGATGCCGGTTCTGCTTTTTCTGTGAAGGCATATGTTAGGGGTTTATGGTCAGTATACATGGAAAAACATCTACCCTCTAACTGGTGCCTGAAATGCTTCAACGCAGCAAAAATTCCAAGCAATTCCCTATCGTATGTGCTGTAATTCTTTTCTGTTTTTGAGAGCTTCCTCGAGAAGAAAGCTAGCGGTAATTTGATGTTGTTTTTGTCCAGTTGGTACAAAGTTGCACCAATAGCAAAATCGGATGCGTCGGTACTTACGCGTAACGGCAGACTTTCGTCTGGATGAGCCAATAGAGTTGCATTTGCCAGTGTTTCTTTGATATTCTCAAAGGCCTGTTCGGCTTCTTCGTTCCATTCGAGTGGAGTTTTATCTTTTTTTTTGCTTGCCTTTATTAGTGCAAACAGCTTACTTTGTTCGGCTGCTGCATTCTTCATGCAACATCTATAGAAATTCACCATCCCCAAGAAACGCCTGAGTTCAGCGACATTTGAGGGCTTCAGAAAGTTTAATATTGGTTCTACCTTGGTCTTCAAGGGGGAAATGCCTTCGGTTGAGACTTTGTAGCCGAGGAAGTCAATTTCGGTCTGTGCATATGAGCTTTTGCCTACGTTGATAGTGAGTCCGGCTGCGTGTATACGCTGTACCACAGCTCTCACATTCTCCTCGTGCTGATGCTCACCGCCTTCTGAGCAAATGCAAATATCATCCAGGTATGCATATGCAAACGGCAATTCCCTAAACAGTCCATTGATTAATCATTGGAAAGTTTGTGCTGAGTTGCGAAGTCCAAACGGCATTCGAAGGTATTCGAATAATCCAAAGGGGGTTATGACCGCTGTCTTTGGAACGTCCTGGTCGGCCATAGGAATTTGGTGGAATGCCCAGTTGATGTCAATTTTGGTGAACATCGTTTTACCCTTCATGTTCGCATTGAAGTCCATTATGTTGGGGACTGGGTAGCAATCAGGAACTGTTATGGCATTTAAGGCCCTGTAGTCTCCAACAATTCGCCACTCTCCACTTGCTTTTTTCATCATGTGGATAGGAGAGCTCCATGAGCTTTTTGAGGGGCGACATACGCCCTCCTCAATGATGCGATGGAAGTATTCTCATGCCGCTTTGAGTTTGTCGGGTAATAACCTCCGTGCTCTAGCATGGCAAGGCTGTCCTTTGGTTTCGATGTAATGAACCATGTCGTGTTTGTACGTAGGATGCCTGCAAATTGAGGGTTGAGTGACTCCAGGATAGTCAGACAGGATCCGTAAGAGTTGTCCGTCGACTTTGGTACAGCTGGATATATTTGTGTCCAGTCTGTAAGCTAGCGTTTTGCCATCCACACAAGGTTTAGATTCACTATCCATCAATTTGCCGTGTTTGAGGTCAATGATCAGGCCATAATGTGCAAGGAAATCTGCACCCAGGATTGGGTTTGGAACATCTGCAACTGTGAAGGACCATGTCATATTTTTGCTGAGTCCGATGTCGACTTTGCTGGTCTCGAGTCCGTAAGCTGGAAGGTTTTGACCATTCACAGTACGGAGGTAGTATTTCGGAGGGAGTACTTTTTGGGTTCTGTTAACTGGCAATATGCTCAGGTCTGCTCCCGAGTCAATTAAGTACCTTCTCCTGTTAGTCCTGTCCTTTATGAACAGGCGGCGTGAGTATTTTTCCAAGGGGTCTTTGGCCGCATAGATGGCCCCTCGTTCTAGTTTGACGCTTCCTTGTTGAAGGATTTACCCCACCATCTGCATCTGTTGTTGCATTTGGTGGCCTCTGCGCCAAACCTGTTGTGAAAAAAGCAACTTTTATCATCCCAATTTCAAGACTAGGTTTTGGGAGATGATGTTCTAGGGGGAGTTGAACTCTGACCCCTGTTACTGGAACTAGATCTGCGGTCTCTGGACCAGGACTGTTGTCCTCTGCTATTGTCACTGTTGTTATTGTTGCTTCTCGATTTAGATCTCTGTTGCCAGCTGCTATTGGGTTTCGTCGAGCCTTGGCTTTTGTTCCGTTTTACCTCCTCAGTCAACTGAGCTATTTGGGCTCTAAGTTGAGCGAGCTCTCCAGTCTCTGCAGATACTGCACTGACCACCGGCTTTAACCTGGTGTACTCGAGCGCATTATCTGCTGATTTCGCAAGGAAGTCCAAATCCGCGGATGTATTGATTACCATCGAACCAACGGCAGCTAGGCATTGCACAACACTTTGTGGAAGTTGTTTGCAAAATTGATTGCCTATGACAGAAGGGGCTATGATATTGTCCGCCTTCTGTCTTAACTTCGCCATGAAGATTGAGGGTTTGTCATCCCCCATCTTCATACCACCCATCACATCATCAATAATTTTGTTCTTTGTCTTTCCAAAAACGTTCTTGATCTTCTTGACGAACCAGGCATATTTGTCATCTTCTGTCGAAGGGCATTCCATAATGTCTGGAATGTGGCGGATTATCTGCGGGGGCATGCCTCCACAGATGTGTGTATACCGCTGGTTCAGAGTTATATTTTCTGTCTTGAACCTGCCTTCCAATAGTGTCAACCATAATTCTACCTCGTTCGGCTGAAATTCCGGGATCTCTATCCTTCATCTATAGAAGTTGGGGTTCTGTCCTGGCTGCAATTGCAGAAGTTGCAAATTCTGCGCCAAGACTTAGGGTGTCAGCTGTGGCTGACTACTACCTCCCTGTGATGGTTGTGGGTTTTCAGTTGGTGGTGGAACCATTGCTGTGTCTTTCTGGTGACAAGCGTATTCCACAGTACTACTTCCTTCCTTGCTGGTTGAAAACACTGGCTCCTGTGTTTGTAGGACAGGTGTTTTTGGGTCAGAACTTTGGCTTAAAGTTCGACCACTTCTCAATGTTTTGACTGCTAGTTCTTCTTTGTTTATTGCAGTTCCCAGTCGTGCTAATTCCTGGTGTTGAGGGCCTTCTTCTATGTTTGCTAAATCCGTAGAGTGTCGAGTCAAAGTCGGGGGAGTTGGGGGATGAGTCCAACCTTCTTCCTTCAGGTCTACTGTCTTGTTTCTCTTTGTTTATATATTTTAAAGAGAGGGGTATAAGTTCCCACTTCAACAGACTCTACTTCGACGACCAAAAAGGTGTCTTAGTCTGCAAAAAAATATTTTTTAATTTGCCGAGCAAGCGAGTATCTCGCCAGCGCACTGCGTCACTTCTTGTAATAGCGCCTAAGCGCCTAAGACACCTCACGACGTAGTCAAAAATCACGTCGGGGTCACCACTGTGGAATACCTTGTTGTGAGAGATATTCTCACCAGAAGGAAATTCAACAGAATTTAAGCTTGTTCAGCCACTTCGTACAAACGTACGGGTAAGCCAGAACCAGATCGAACACTGGCGATTTTAGAGCCAGTTTGGGCGGTTTTTATAAGGCTTATTTGCACGTATGTAAGGTAATACGTACGTCGGTGGCCAGGTCGCATCATCCCCTATCGTGATAAGAGATGGCTGGCTGGTTCGTGTACGGATCGTGACATTGTTCGGTGATGTCACGATTCGGTACTCGTACATTACCTGCATGTACTTGCAGATAATTACGATCGAACGTATTTCATGTTTGGTTTAACATCGTACAGACGAATAAGTTGGCCTGCCCTTTGGGGCGGCAACTGTCGTCGAGGGGTCTGAGCCCCTTACCTCATACTGTTGAGTCCCCTCAAATTATATGGGAAAATCATTTATTTCAAAAGGGGAAGGAATACAAATATTCGAAGTTAATAATATGTCAAGTCACAGATCGCTGAATATAATAATTTCATTTTTTGTAGCATGGTACATGAAAATATACCTAATGTTCGAGAAAAGAAAAGAAAAAATTACATGTTCAAACAAAATTAATAATATATTATATTCTTTAGGCCAAAAAATACTTGTTGAAACAAAATTTATTTTCGTGTAGGTATTCATTGTCATCTCTGCAAATTCAACTTTCGAATGAACAGAGATTTGAATACAAATCATTGACATGATTTCACATGTTTAGTTGATATTAGTTTATCACATTTCAAAACACCCTTATTCAACAAGTATCAAACAAAATAGAACAAAAATTTTCTCAAACAGCATGAAAGATCGAAAAATACCCGTATTGAAATCTATTACCGCAATATAATATGTCGATAAATAATTTCGAAAATACATCGAAATATATGTTACGATCGAATAATAATCTAGTCATTGTTCATACTTTATGTAATTTATTTTAATTTGTTTTATTTATTTTGTTTAAGAAATGAACAATAATGTGTAATAATATAATAATTCAAAATTAATTTATATAATATTCGTTCTCGTGCTAAATCATGTTCGTTCGTTTCATTGGATTCCAGGGGATGGGTGGGGGTGTTGTTCTACACTCCACCTAAACTTGCTTACTAACTTTTAGCGCAACTACTTTCGATAATGTAAACTAACACTATTCAGGTTGTGCAAACAAACACGACTTTTTTCATTCGTTCACCCGAGAACGCTGAAACTCATTTCCCACTCAAACTTTAATCTCGTAATGGAGGGAGATCGTTCATCTTCCTCAAACTTGTAAATTGTACTTTAAGTCATTGCATTATAGTATCTCTAACTAACTTGTTTCTTTCCTTGGATTTCAACCTCACTTCACTATCATCACTGATTATCACATAAAAAGAGCTGTAATTAACGAGGTTCTTAGAAATGAGAACAGAACACAATAGAACTGGTTCTACACTTAGAGATGGGCAAGTTTGATCAAATCAACAATATCCTCGATCTCGAAGGTGGCGCCCTTCGACCATATATATAATGGACTGCGCATACTGATAAAATATTGAAGGCAACCAAATGAAATGTACATTTCATTCAATAATTTAATCCCTTATCAAACTGCTCTTTTCACAATATTAAAAAATCAGAATTCTCAAATTGAACATATTTTTAACCAGGTTTTCTTATTTAAAATAAATTTAGTTATGGCTAAAATACTTTGGAAGATCAACAGTCATAAATTCGGGTTAATATATTAACAGTTTGTGAATATAAATTGTTAAACTGTCATTTTATTCCTCGGAGGAAATGTCTGATTATGCTCTTTTCTCACACATTACGCAAAAATTTTAATATGATTTCTAATCTGTCGTTTATTTTATTAAAAAGTATCACAAACATAAATTTCTTAGGATTTACCGGAGTTTTTTGAAGATAACATGACTATCTGGATTAATAACTTTCATGTTTTACTGACCGGAAATTATGTTGCTCTTGTTACTGCAAGTGTGAGTATTGGGTTTCGTTATTCTTCCTCTATCGTTAGAAGATTTTATGTTAGTTTTTCTGTTTACCCAAACAGGATGAGGAAGAAGTTGGTGTTATTGAACAACTGTGTTCCCAAATTTACAAAAATCTAGTTATGTTCACTCAGAGGTATGATGAAGAATTCGTCCCTCACACACCTCGATTTGTTGATGACATTTGGAATTTCTATTCAACTATTTGCCTCGAAGATTGCCGTGATACTGTTATACAGATAAATCCTTTGGAGTAATTTAATTTCGTGAATTTGTCAATGAATTTTCCTCGATTTGTTTGCATTTAATGGCATTTATTTGTCTACGAATTAAAGCCGTTAAATGCACCCAAATCCCTTTAATTCATGTGTGTTTATAAATATTAATTCGCTGACAAATCGAATAGAATTTGTGAATTCTATTCGATTTGTTTGCATTTATCGGCGTTAATTTATTGACAAATCAAAGGGAATTTGTCGACAAATCAATGCCGTTAAATGCACCCAAATCCTTTTTAATTCATGTGTATTTATAAATGTTAATTCGTCAACAAATCGAATAGAATTCGTCGTTGAATTCTATTCGATTTGTTTGCATTTATCGGTGTTAATTCGTTGACCGATCAAAGGGAATTTGTCGACGAATCAAGGCCATTAAATGCACCCAAATCCCCTTTAATTCATGTGTATTTATAAATATTAATTCGCTGACAAATCGAATAGAATTTGTCGTTGAATTCTATTTGATTTGTTTGCATTTATCGGCGTTAATTCGTTGACAAATCAAAGGGAATTTGTCGACGAATCAAGGCCGTTAAATGCACCCAAATCCTTTTTAATTCATGTGTATTTATAAATGTTAATTCATCGACAAATCGGAGGGAATTTGTCTTAATTTGTCGACGAATCAAGGCCATTAAATTCACCCAAATCCCCTTTAATTCATGTTTATTTATAAATGTTAATTCGTTGACAAATCAACGGGAATTTGTCTTTATTCGCCGACGAATTCCCTTTGATTTGTCGTCAAATTAATGCCATTAATACGAGAAAGAACACATCATGAAGTCAGAAGCAAACAAAATGTTCCTTCCTCAAGACACTCGCCTCAACCGAAATTTGATATTGTAAGTTGTACCGATTTTAGCCTCGATTGATTTTTTTATGTTTGTTTCTGCAACGTTTATTGTTTTCAGCTGGTCAGTAGTGCTTTAATTTTTTTGTGGACCGTTGCTGATAGAAAACCATATTAACCTTTGTTATCCGATCCAGCAGTACTGAATAGTATTTGTGAAAAAGTAATATTCCCGAATATACAGTTTCAAAGTAAATATATTTTTTCAATAGTTCGTTAGTTGACTTTAAGTTCAGATTGATTAATCGAAAGTTTTGTATAGCATTGAATAAAGAACTATTTGAAGACAACCCTGACGAATATATTTGCCGAGACATTGAAGGATCAGATGTTGACATGCGAATAAGAGCAGCTTGTGATCTCATTAAAATGTTGCCTCGGTATTTTGAGCAGGAAATGAAACAAATATTTGTTTCTTACTTGAAAGGATTCATCATTGTCACCAAGGCTTATTTTACCATACACATTTTGTACAGCTTGAACCTTGAAGTATGTGATGGCAATTGGAAAAGGGGGTGTGCAGTTGTCATGTTTCTTCTACCTCAAATGAAACAAAATATAATAATTCCTTTGCTCACAATTTGTTTTACTTATTTTCTAAGTGCGCTATTACTGGTTGATATTTTAAAAATTCTCCTACTGAAAGAAAATCCCAAAAAAAGATAGGCTAATAGTAAAATGGATTTTCTTTAATTTTCATATATTTCCTATCCAACCTATTAAGAGTAGGCATACGTATAATATTACTAGGATAATAGTAAGTAAAATATTCAAGACTATAACAAAATACGTGAAGCATATTGGTGTAAAGGTCCTGATAACATGAAAAGAAATCAATGGAAAATAAAGAGAAATCTATGTATTTTTTACCTATCAGGTTTTCCTTAAGTTGAAAAATAATTTACAAAAATCATGAAATTAACTTACAAAGCTATTCATTATTTTACTCCACCAAAAACTAAAATGAAAATATTAAAAAGGAATAATAATGACGCTATTTAATTTTAAAAACACTTTCATTTTGTAAAATGAAGTGCAAAATTATTTAATCAATTGACCTATAATATTGGATAAATCCTGAAAAAACAATATTTTTGAATGAAATGTACGCCTTCATGGTGTCTCCATATAAGCCAATGTTAATTTTATCAGTATGCGCAGTCCATTATATATATGGTCGAAGGTGGCGCCCCATCGCAATGACGAATGACGTTTTTCTAGAGAAGAGCTGGGAGGGTAAAATTGTAATTGTAAATTCCTGTGATAAATTTCAAATTTCAAATGTGGTTGAGTTTTTGTGAGGTCACATTTCAAAATTCGAGTAATCGTATACACAAATTTTCGAGTTCGGTATGTTGGTGTTAAAGGTTTAAATTTACCAAACATTGGATTGAAGTTCATATTGGTAAATATCCTTAAATATAAACCAGTACTGAACTAGTAATAGTATAGGTTTAGTTTGTCTAGTATTTATTTATCAGTGGAAGTAGCTTGATGTGTTGGTTTATTTTAATGATCGCTATTTTCTCTTGTGATGATTGAGTTGTAAGTTGGTGCTGTTCCGTAGCCTATTTGATCCCGTAGAGAATAACGTCTGAAATTTCCGCAGTTAATCATACTATAATCCCATCATGGCGGGAAATCGAGAATTTGTGTTGGATGGAGAGCAAGAATTACCGCTACATGAATGTGTGTTTAGCGGAGATTTAAGAAGGTTATCTGTGTTGCTGAGACAAGAGAATGATGTTGCCAAGAAAGATAAACACGGTTTGTTGAGTATACTATGAGTTTTTGTGACTACATTTTTGTTACCTGAAAATTAATGTGTCATTGCCCCAACTGTTTTTCTATTCTTTAGGAAATACAGCGTTACATCTTGCAGTAATGCTGGGGAAAAAAGGTATTATTCTTTTACGTTGACTCATCTTTAGTGAATAGTTGTACCTGTTCTTGCCCGTTCGTTAATTTTAATAACTGGCTTCATTCTTCGTAATTTTAGATTGTGTTCATCTACTTTTGGCGCGTGGTGCTCCCGTCAAAGTGAAGAATTTAGCTGGCTGGAGTCCTTTATCGGAAGCCATCAGCTATGGTGATAGAAGAACAAGTAATTCAATTATTTTTATTAATTTAGAAATAATTATGAAATTAAGTTTTCTGTTTTATAGAAATGTTTGCGTGAGAAATCAATTAAATGAGGAGGTTTATTTTTGTATAAATGTATTGTATTGTTTATTAGTAGTATTGTCTTTTATTATGATTTTGTCGCATCCTGAGTCATAAATTATGACGTATTGTTTACGTCGTTTCAATATTTTGCTTAGTTTTATCATTATTGCGGAAATTCAAGCAGCAACTCCGTGATTCTATGAGCGAAAGAAGACCGAATTTACTTGCTGGACTGAACAAAATTCAAGATTTTTACATGGAGTTGAAATGGGATTTTCATAGCTGGCGTAAGAATACTTTTACTTCATTCATTCTTCTTTTTTTTTCTGAAGATGTTAAATTTTGATACATTTTTTGTTTTTACAGTTCCTCTGGTATCTCGATTATTGCCTTCGGATGTGTGTCGAATACAAAAGCATGGTTCATCTATCAGATTTGATTCAACTTTAGTGGACTTCAATGATATGAAATGGGAACGAGGTGATATAACGTTCTTATTCAATGGCGCCGTCTCTCCAAACGAATCGTTAATCATAATGGACAACGTCAATCGTGTTTATCAGCGAATCAGACATGAGGTTCACTTATTTTCCAGCTATTTTCTTATCATGGTGATGCTGTAATTTTTTGTCTTTAACTTTCATTATTTTTCTTGAAAAATGATAGGAGACGGAAATGGAAATCGAAGAAGAAGTTGATAATTTAATGAGTAACGATATCATGTCCGCCGTTATGTCAACTAAGTCGATTACTTTCACAAGGGCTCAGTCCGGTTGGATATTTAAAGAAGATAAACATGCAAGTTTCTTTTATTTACTTTCTTTCTAGTTAATATTTTTATTTCTTATAGTTTTATTGGAAATGTATATGTTTGTTTTTTGTTTGTTTTTAATTTACTGTAGGAAATGGTTGGATCATTTAATTCAGATTACTATCTCGTTAACGGAATGATATTAGAATCGCGAAAACGAAGAGAACATCTTTCAGAAGAGGATCTTCAGAAAAATAGAGCCATTATGGAAACTTTAACTAGAGGCCATTCACAAGTTTTGAATGGCGATGGGGAAATGGTGAGCATTCATTCAAATAATTGTTGCAAGAGAATCAATCCATTTGCCGAATGTTCAAGTTTTTATACGAGGGGGGGGGGAGGGATGTGTGGGAAAAATGAACTTGAAAGGGATCTTTAGCTTGGTTGCCTATTTTCAACACCAGGTGGCGTTATAAATAAGTTTTTCCCATGAATTTTGATGTGTGATTTTAGTCCCTCATATTCCTCTCGATTTATTAATAGTTTTATTTTTTATGTAAAATAAAAATAAAATAAATTAAAAAAATAATTATCATTTTCGTGCGATAAACCCTGTAAGAAAATTTTCGTGAATTTGAGTTAGGATGATTGGAAGCTTATTTCTTTAAAAAAAAAAGAAAATGTATTGATTCTGTCAAATTATATACAGTATATTAATTGTGATTTGAATCATCAGTAAGTGTTGGCGTAACCAATAAATTTTTCGGTATTTCGAGAAAATTGGTGAAATCGTTGAACTTATTTTACTCTGTCAACTTGAAAACTAACGTCCTATTGTAACTTGAATTCCAGCCTGTGCGTAGAGAATCGTTGCCACCTCCTCCTCCTTGTTTGGCGACATGGGAAGAATACATTACCGCCGAACCTGGAAAGCATCCAACTTTAGGGAGGCCTATGGTGTTGAAAGAGTCTGCCCGATCTTACAAAGCGACTGTTGCGATGGTATGCGTCATATTTTCGGACGAAATAAATGTGGATAATATTGTATACAATTATTTTGTTCAGAAAAATTAGCGCCGGGAGTAAATTTTTGATATTTTTGCATGATAATGATTTTTTTTTCTCTCTCAGAGCTCCGATTTTCCTTTATCCGTGGAAATGTTGCTGAGTGTTTTGGAAGTTATCGCTCCGTTTAAACATTTTACCAAGTTGCGTAAATTTGTGCAAATGAAGTTGCCTCCGGGATTTCCCGTAAAATTAGGTTTGTTCTGTGTTTTTTCATTTTTTCATTGAGCGTAATATGCGTAAAATTTTAGCAGTCACTGTTTCTAGGGAGAAATAGTTGGACTTGAATCGGGTTTGTAATTTTTTATGAAATTTACTTCGTGAAATATTGGCTAGGTATCAGTTAGGATCTTTCGTTCTCGAGGTTTAACTTCATGTTATGTATGAGATAGATGTTGTGAGGCACACTATTGTTGGAAAACATTATTATTTGTAATATTCCTTCAGCATTGTGAAAGTTGCGGGTAATTGTTGTCGTATGGGTCACATTTTAACTATTTGTTTACTGAATTCCGACTAAAATATTTTTTTTACAGCCCGAAGTTTGGTTTAGTCCTCGAATTTGAAAATATGTTTTCTGTAATACTAAATTATTTTTTCTGTATTGAAAAGTGTAGATTCCTCTTGCAGTATTGCGAAAAATTGGTGTAATATTTTTAATCAGGGCTATGGAAGATGATTTTGATGTAGAACTCGTTTTAGCCTTCATATTCCTTTGAAATTATCACAAAAATTGTTCCAAAAATTCTGAATAAAATGACCTCGTGGACTCGACCCGTCGTGCCTCATTTAGAGGGCTCCGTGAAGACAGAAAGCTTTGAGGATAGAGACTTCATCTTTTATCTACTTTCACGGTCGACAGTTTTTGATTACCCTCTACGAATTTTTATTGATCTGAATTATCATTATTTAATTTCGAAATGTACTTTGAACAACATATTATCAATTGGTTAGTTTTAATTTATGATTATTAAACAGTGATGATTAGAATTTTCCTATTCTCGTACAATCTTCGTTTGCATGTTTTTTATATATATATATAAAAGTCTTATTTTAATGATACTCTAGAAGAAAGGGGGCATTTATTATTTTTCATTATTTTTGTAAACTTTTTCCACATTACTTTTTCTTTTGTGTTACTGCTCTATATAAGTCAACAGAAAAAAGATACATTTTCTTCATGAAATCATTATGATGAAATTCTATTTATTTCATCTTACTGTTTTTTTTTTTTTTTTTTTGGTTGTAAATCTTATGATTTGTTTCTTCAACTATAAAACTTCAAAGATCTTCAAAAAACCATTGAAGTTCTCTTAAATATTTTACCTCCGAGTTTCAGTATGATTTACTTTTCTTTTTTTTTTTGCACAGATATTCCCATACTGCCCACCGTTTCAGCTAAAATTACATTCCAAGAGTTCAAATTTTTAGAAAAAGTTTCAGAACATTTATTTGAAATACCTCCTGACTATCGTGAGGATCCGAATAGGTAACTTTAAATCCAACAAATTACAACAGCTTCGTTGCAATTATTTATTTATATATTTTTTATTCATCTTAGATTTCCTGATTTGTGACGACCAGAAGATATTGCTCTTCTAGAATGGAGAAATTGTTGCCCCTTGTCTATGGAACTTTCACTGAATACTTCATATTTCGTATTAATTTTTGAACCAGTTTGATGAAAGCTGAGCTCCTCCATTTTTTGATATTCGTAACTACCAGAGTGCTTTTGGTGGTTTTCTTTATCGTAGTCATTTAACGTCACCGTTTATTTTTTTAATTTTATCGGCTGTGATTCCACTTTCGTACATAGTAACCATACTTAGCAGCAATTAAGTTACATGTTTCATGCCACACATATCGGTGTTTGTTATTCGCAAAAGCGAGTCATAAAAATGGTATATTTGAGAAGTTCGCCAAAATGTACCTTATTATTTTTCGATTGTGAAAATTATTCTATGATGTGTCGAAAGATACTGTAGATTTATATAGTTTTTCTTATTTACCGATTTTATTTGGCATTTAAGTTATATTATTTCTTTCGTAATTTCAAAATAGTCTTGTTTTCTCCTCGTAATCTTGATGCAGACATGCGGTACTCTCATAATTTTGATGCTTCATATTTTTTTCAATTGGAAATGAAGTACGATCTTATTTTAAATTAACTTGAGTTGTCATTTTATAATTGTGTAAATTGATTCGTGGTATTTAGTTCTTTGTTCCGCTTAATATTATTTTATTCGGCTCAATAGGTGTTGCATTTTTTTCTTTTGCCGGTAAGGTTACCAAACAATGCCTTATTTTGTATGGCTGTTCAATTGTTGTGTAAGAATCGTTTTCAAATTCAAGTATAAATTATTCGAAATACCTCCAACCTAAATAGAATAATTACTATATTTTTGTTTCAATATTTTAAAATGTATTTTACTGTATGAGCAGTATTATTTTTATTTCACGTGGCGGAGCTAATTCAGTAACCTTTTTTATTGTTTGAGATCTTTTTGTAGGTGTAAAAAATAATTAGAAGAATATTTTTGAGAGATGTTGAAGTTTCCTGAGCATTCTTGAATGAGTACGTGTAGAAAGCTGAAATTTTGTTGGTTACTTTTGTCTTATTTTTATTCAAATTTTTGTAAATTCGCTCTGACCGACTGTTAAACTGGAATTATATATTAATGAATTCTATTTGAGTTCGTTTTTCATGCATTGTGTTTAAATTCTTCATTTTATTTTTTATTGAATCATCGGCACATTTTGTGCATTGACCTATGCTTCTTCGCAAAAAACCAGTGTACCTTTGCATTTCTTTAGTACCTACTATTTTTCAAATTTTTCATCGGATAATAATTTCTGTTATTAATATTTTTACCATATTTTTTTGTGTATTACAGCATGTGAATTTTTTTCCTATTTCATAATGTACAAAATCTATTTTGTTAACAATTACATGTTATAGCTTATCTGCTGTTGGAAATGTTCCTACATTGAAGTAATATTTCATTTGATTATTTGATATTTTGTCTTTGAAAATCATCCTATTACTGTTAACTTTGGTTTTAAATTCTCTTGTAATGGCGTTAGCATTCAGGCGCAAAATCGTTTTGTTTGTTATGTAGTGTGTTTTAAAAACCGCGTCTGCTCCTCAATTTTTATAAACATTTCATTATTTATTTGTAGAATTTTTATTTCTGTAAATTACTGAATAAACTTCGCCATCAAACCGATAATTTTATTAAACATTTTTGTGAAGATAAGCGATTAGTTGTTTTGTTGTAGCACATCGTGTTACGAGAATCTCCTGAACGTGGGAAAATTTTGAATTAACTCAGTTTATTTTGGTTATTGTACGTGCCAGTTCGTACAAGTATGTAGAATTTAACTTGTACATTTTATTAAGTGAATATTAGATGGTTCTTCAATTAAATGAACTCAGCGCAGGCTAAAATTTGTACTTTTGAAAAAAATATTCATCTTTCGGATAACGGTCATAGTTAATATCATTTGATGGGATTCAGAGTGAAATTATTGCGCTAATTGTACGAATGAAAAAACAAGTAGCATCATGGTATTCAGAATAGGCTTGTTGAAGGATTCATTTATTTATAACTGATAAATGTTTAGAAGTGGCATTATGAAAGTATTGAGTGTTCTTTGCTATTTAAATTAGCTACTAAGATACCAGTTTTCATTTTGATTTTGAACTGATATTGTTCTTTTGATGAAGTGGACGATAGACTCGTGTGGAAATTCTATTCAATAATTCACAATCGAATATTGAAACATCTTAAAATACTTACGGTTGATTTTCAATTGAGACATGAAAAAATATTGGAGTACAAATAAGCATAAATTAAATGGGTATTTTTAGGGGAAAATTAAGCAAGTGAATGTTAACCGTGTTCCCAGGGTAAATTAGAAATTACTCTTTTATTCAGAGCAGTCATAGAAAAAATGTCATTCCAAATTGTGTATGCATCAGAAACCTTCAAATCTTATAATTTCTACGGTCACTGGGAGTAGGCCTAAGAATATGATTCGGTCGAAAATGGCCATTTTGATAACCTACGAAGATGAACAATTAACTTTGATTTGATTTAAGTACAGTCTACTTTTGTTACTATCGGATGGAGGAGTCTAGAAGACGACAGCATAATTTTCCATAACTTGAAAATCATTTTTGACTTGAATATAGCCGCTACTCTTAAGCCTTGTTCACAGTTGGTTAATTGCATTTCATATTTATTTCTAGTATTTTTGGCAAAGTACTACGTTAACATTCATTAGTTTAATCTCGTAATGTCTGCAAGAAAAAAACAATAATGATTTGCGGATTAGTCTCAATTTTTGGCCACATCACACCACCTTTCAGAACAACATATTAACATAATTGGGCTTGTTGAAGTAGGTATGTAAGTATTAAAGCGTATCTCGAGTTTTATTCAGTTCAAACCAGAGGCGCATTCAGAATCATAACCAGGTAACAGATTATGGAGCGTGATCTAGATCATCTTAACAGTTGGTCAAAAAATCATGATCTAGATCCCAGTTAACAGATCATTTGGCAAGATGATCTGGATCTTCTAAAACAGATCACAGGGTTTTTAAAGCAGGCATTTTTTCTTAGATTCAAGTTTAGGCTTCATTTTGGACACCCTTCAGTTTTCAACTCGCGTAAGTCATAAAATGAGGTTTAATATTAACACGTACTTACCTGTTTTAAAATTTAAAAACGGTATCAAAATTCAAAGAAACTTGATAGTTTTGAGGAAGCTTATGAATTAAAAAAACTTGACAAATTGAAAATTTCTCTAAATGATCATTTTTAGCATTCAAAAACAACATTGATTCCAACACTTCATTAGCTGCTATTAAGACTTGATTGTTCTGAGGTATGGAGCCACATACCATAAGAAAATAAGCATCAATCCGTTATCAATCATAAATATCAAGAAAAATGTGATCTGTTTGTGATCTGATCCGTTGAGGATCGTGATCTAGATCATGATAACAGATCATTTTGAAAAATGATCTAGATCTCATTACATGGAGATCGTGATCTGTGATCTGGATATGTTACCCGACTCTGTTGAGAATAAACCCCTGGCCTGGGTAACAACCTAGTAAACATGAGCACACACAATCCCTTTAGAATAAGATAGTTTTTTATCCGGGTGAAGCTCTCACCGCATTCAGAATAAGCACACTTCTTTTACCCAAGTACAACTTTTGCAACCCACTTTGAGAAGGTTAATTGTTACCCAAATGGTTGTTTACCTATTTGAGCAAACTGGTTGGGAATTTGAATTGACGTCACAATATGAACAAATCATATCACAATTGTCACACAATCATTCTACACCATTCAGAATAAAAGGGAGAAAACAAACAACCCAAAGCCAACCAAGTGAATTATTGAGAAGATAAAGATTTAACCAGATTCTAGAACACTCATAGTTTTGTCTTAAAGAAAAAAAAAAGATAAAGAAATGATCAGTGTCTATGAACAATTTCTCAGAAAACTTTCAATTTTCATAATTTTTCAACAGAAATTTTGGATTAATGAAAGAAGCAAATTGAGATATCATGGCTTTATAAATTTTATTGAGCAAATTTTTAATCATGACAAAATTTTTTACAACCTTATATAAGGTTAATGTACATACAGTGCAATGCAAAGAGTATCTACCCTTACAAGTATGAAATTTTATTATGATACATAGACTACCACAACTTTGACATACCGATGGTTCATATGAATTTCAAGTGATCATATAATTGGTTAAATAAACGCTAAAAAGTCTAATTTTTTAGGACAAAAAAGTAAATTTTTCTAAAAAATTAGAAAAGTAACAGATGTTTGATGTATTGTTTCTCTAGAAGCAGAAGAAAATTTGAGTTTCATGAAATTTATAGAAAACAACTATAGTTTTACTATTATTTTCTGTTAGTGTGAAATTTCGTTTTCTAATAGATTTAAGGGATCATTCACAAAACCCATCTATTAGTTGAGCAATCAATATTGTAAAATCTCTTATATAAATGATGCAGCTGGAAATTAAATGAAGTACGAATTTTTGTTAGAGTTTATTTCAACGGATCAAAGAGAATGGAATAAAAAATGTTATTTTCAAATCAACACAGTATATTCCCTTCCTGAACCCAGAACAGAGCCTGATCATGAAAGATCACAGTTACAAACACAAAGGTAAATATTTAAGATCAAAGTGGCTGAAATCTAGCAGAAATTTGTTAAACCAGTGAATAGGTAATCATTTATAAAAAAGCATAAAAACTAATAAGATCCTATGCAAAATACAGCCAAATTAAAGGTGAAATTAAGATATTTAGTGTTCAATGAAGGCAATAGTTTTTTTCATAAATTTATGTAGACTTCATTCGTCTTCAAATTTGCCAGAAAAATTCAGTTATCTTCAATATTTAATAATCAAAAACTGTTTGATTAATCAATTGTTTTAAGTAATTGATTACCAATAATAGATTAATTCAGAAAATCAATTAATCGATTAGTTAAGAGTAAGTACCTAAAGCCGGTCCCACATGATGCGCATATTCGGCAAACATTCGGCATTTGTCTACATTTGCGCATTGTGTGGGAGAAATGCCATTGCGAATGTTTGGCATTGCTGAACATTTGGCGAACATTCATCTAGGTTCCGGCAGTTGTCAGTAAATAATTCGCGAGTCAAAGGGATGACGAATATTTGAATGCTTGCAAATGGCTCCTACATGACGCGCGTGAATAAGTTCGTATATTCATGGTGTAATGTAGGAGCCGCAAAGTGTTAGATGTCAGTAGTTGGTACTACTGCAATCAAGATCTCCCACAGTCAAGTTCTCGTCGTTTTTATCTGTGTCTTTTTCTTTTCTCTGTTTTCTGGTCAAGAGGTGACGCTCATTCAACCTGGTATTCAATATGGCGATAAGACTCTAATTATGCCTGTTTGTTCCTTTTAATAAATTAAGTTGAATTATACAGTGTTTTTCAAGTTATTTATGAAGATATTCAAGTTATTCAAGTAAATACATATTTAAACCGAACTCAGTTGCTCGTAATTGGTGTAGGTTTTAAATATAAAGCAAAGCAGCGAGGCAAATATTTTGACCGAATATTTGCCAAATAACATTTGTGGAATACACGCATCGTGTGGGACCGGCTTAATCGATGTTGATTTTTTATCAAAATAATATCAAATCTGCCAATCAAATCAATTTATTTTATTAAATTCTTGTGAAAAGTAAGATAAAAATAATAACTGAATATTTTTCCCTGATTTTTGCAGTTTTGCCCAAGTCTGAACAATTATCGATTAATCGATTACTTTTGTAAAAATTAATGAATTATCAAAAAACTGATTAGTTGAATTAATCAATTAGTGTGTATCAGTATGAAACCTTCGAGGATATACATATATATATGATGGAGATGACATAATAGTGATTTTGTCGCACCAGAGGATAGTGCTACCAATGGCATGTGTTATGCTTTCTAAAAATTTGATTGGATGAAAAAGTTGCAATGTGCATTTTTTTATAAACATTGGCATACAAATTACCCCATTCCTGAGAATTTGATTATTCTGATTGGTCGATGTTGATTGATGTAGGGTAATTTGTACACCAGTGTAAACATGCTTGGTGTAGATGTTAACAACAGTTGATCCCATTGTAAAACAGCAGCATATCTCCGTCATATATATATCCTCGAAGTATGAAACTGAGGTATTTACAGGGCCGGATTTACAGCTCCAGCACCTGAGTACAATAAAGTTTTTGCACCTACTCATTTTTCAATTGTTTCCACCCACCCTCTCTACCAAAAATGTTTTTATGGGTTTTTGTCAGTGGTTTTTATCAGATTAATATTTTATGGGTTTAACTGAATATTTTTCTATGGTCATACTTAATAATAAAAAAAAAAGTTTTTAAAAAAATGTTTTCTCTTACTTTTTTGTGCCGTCCTTTAAAACTCTGCCACCTCGTTCAATTATACCTTTGCACCTCCCTAAATCCGGCTGTGGATACCTATTATCAGCTGTTATGGCCTTTTTAATCAATAGGAAATGTCTGTCAAGGGGTGATTATGGAGCGTTTGCAGAGCCATTCGGTTCCATCTTAAATTCTAATAGAGAAGTCAAAATTTCTTTTTTGCAAGAAAAAACATAGGATTATCTCTATGTGTTGGGATACTATTCCCTCACTACCTCACAAACACATAATACCACATTGACTAACACTGTATGTAACATAATATTACACTTATTCGTTTTACATGTGGCGACACTGATCGCCAACATAATATTCTTTCCACCACTGCTCGACGGAGAATGTTCTCCATTCGTCAGTCGTTGTACTAACGTCATCAATAAACATTTTCAAGATGGAAGTCCGTGCTTATCTTTTCTTTGCAAAGTGATCAAACCTCACCTCAATACTATGTATGAAAAAAAATTATATAATGGATAATATGGATAATAGATAACAATTTGGATGGTGGAGGGATGCAGCTGGAACTTTGGGGTAGCAGACACCATAACAGATACTCAGCATTTACAGATTAGTAACCTAATCTCATACGCCCAGGAAGCGCATAATTATGACGCCCTCTAAGTGCCTCTTCTCTCTGCCTCTAAAACAATAATTATAACCTCACCACCAACTCCAAGCGGTCCCTGTCACTTCTTATCGCTGGAATGGCTAACAAGGCTCTCGCTTACTCCTGACCATAATCAGGACATTCCTCAAACACCTCACCATGCTCCTGAAATTTCTAAATCCATAATAATGACGTCATCGATCTCTCCAGGCGCCCCCTGTCACTGCCCGTAGGGAAGAAAAACTAGAAAAAAGGCGGGGAAAATAAAAATCTAAAGGAAGAATGTAAATCTCTGCTCTATGCTGCGTATTTTCTATACTTGGTACTACATACGAAAAATACAGGCAATATGTGAATATGACGTACCTACAAACGTTTAATGGCCAATACAAATGTTGAACGGCCAATGAGAAACGCCGTTGTATTAGCGTGCCTTAAAAATCAAAGCTCAACTTATTTGGCATCAAGTATATAGTGTAATGTATTAGAGAATGTATTTGATTGAAGGAATAGATAAATAGGCTTATTAGTGACTTTTGATCACTTGAAACGTAGGTAGTTAAGTATTATGAAACGATGATTTTTTCATATGGATTTGAGGTTAAAATTTTGAAGATTTATTTTATATTTTTTGAATATCTGAGATCCAACTTTAAAATGACGATTAAAATAAAAACCTGCGTAGAATATGCTTGAAAAACGTTTGCCTATGAATATTTACCACAGGTGCTTATGATTATACGTTATCTCAAATAAGTTTAGGTACAATTTTTCCTGAGCAAAAATGTAGTGCTCGCTGTTTCTTTATTGTATTCTAATTTTATTCTCGCTTAAAATTTAACCTTGCGTTTAAATGTCACGAACTTGACTTCTGTTTTTCAAACGTCATTTGTCAATTTTCCATAAATATTTTAAATTCTTGAATAATATGGCGGCTGCAAATGTGCACGCATATAATCAACGCCGGTACAATTGACAATTGTTTTTCATGTTTAATTTTTTTTTTGTTGCAAATGATACCGCATAAAATTATCCTTATTTAATTCGCAGAGATGCGTAAATCGCAGATCATAACTTAAAAATTTATACGTTTTCTACGAGAGAACTTCAGCATTATAGGTACTGTGTCATACTTTTTTGTGAAATCGTTTTCCGTATCTTCTTGCGTTTTGATATATTGGCTCCAGTTCTTTTTTATCCACGAAGTACGTATTGAAATTGAACAAATTTATTTTAATTATAAAATTATTATTAAAAAAAAAAAAAAAAAGAAAAGAAGTTTTTATTTACCGTGAGAAATAAAATCGTATATTGATGCTGCATAAATCGGAAACGATTATTTAATAAAGGCGAGTTTAAAAAGTACCGGCCGATATTTTGATTTAGGGACAGACAGGAAAAACCTTATTAATACGGTTTATACGATGAATACGTTCCGCAAATCGTCCTGCCTGGAAATGAATAATTGAGTTAATTGGGTAAATTAAAAGCACACTACATTCCTATATATATAGTTCATGTTTTGGGCGAACTAAAAGTTTACAATTCATGATCCGGAGATTCGGCTAAAGAAGGTTTAAAGATTTATTATTGAAATATCATACTTTGTATTAAATATTTTTGAAACCTGAAAAATTTGTAGTTGAGATGCAAAAAAAAAAAAATTAAAATATTAACTGTATCTCGAAAGGATGCTTGGCGAATTTCTTTTACAACTTTATTTATTTTTTACATTTAATTTGTTAAGTAAGATTTGGAAGAGATCGAAGAAAAAATTAATATTGTATTCACATAATAGGTATTGATTTTTTATTGAGAAAAAGTCAACTTCATAAATTATACGGTTTACTCTGCAACAAAAAATTACTTAGATTTCCTTTCTATAACATCCAATGTTTTTGGTTGTTTTCTAAAATGTATTAATGGTCATTTCAACAATGACAATAAAGCATGATATTTCCACAAACATACGAAATATATTAGTATAACGAATTAAGGAGTCTTATACTGTATACTTACAGATTGGTTGTTCATTTTTCAAGTTGATTTTTAATTCTTTAGATAGGTATTTTCTGATAAATCGCTGTTCCATACAAAAATTTAATTTAACCAGTTGTAAAAATGAAAACAGATCAATTACGTAAACTTTTTTTACAAATGCGTAACAATTATTGCCACCTATATTTTCAGGCATAGATATACGCATTAATTGATTTCTTATAGGTACAAATACTAAAATTTTAATAACAATTATCTCATGGTCTATATTTTAGTGTGCATCTAGTACCTACATATTTCCGTAGTTCCAAAATTTAGGCTAAGCAGTTCCAAAAAAGCGTAGCAAAAAACAACTGATCAAATTGCAATAATTATAGTAGACACTTACCTATATCATAAATGCAAAAATAGCGTAAATTAAAAATAAAAAAAAAATTAAAGAAACAGGTACGTAAATAAGCATTCGAAAATTAATATAACAAAAATTTTAGTCAATGAATAAAGATGTAATTTATAGGCCTAGACTAGACGATAAAATTTAAAATTCAGAATATTTCATTGTAAATAAACGGTTGGATATACAAACAGGCCCAATTAATTAAAAAAAAAAATTCTGATTTTAAATCAACATTTTTCATTGTCTACCTCTCCATTTTCACGTTCATAATTCGGGTAAGCCAAAATCTTGTGAAACCTTTTTAGGTTTCATTGTTTCTTTTCTTAACAACCTCTAAGGTTACTGTGAAATACCTTGCCGTGAAGAAGATATTCTCACCAGAAGGTAATTGAATAGAACTATGCGTGTTCAGCCACTTCATATTAAACATATGGGTAAAGCTGGTACAACACGATGCGTCCAGCTTGCGCCAACATTCGCCTTCCAACATTAGCCAAACATTGGAACGAAGGCTGGACGCACCGCTGGAACTACACGATGCGCCCAACATTTGTCTCAACACTTGCCTTCCAACGTTGGTGGAAGGCTGAACGCATGTGTCCAATCGTACCAGCACCCAACGTTGGAAGCATTGGATGCATCGTGTAATACCGGCTTAGGCCAAAACCTGGGCAAATGCTGGCAATTTTATAGCCGGTCTGGATGGTTTATATACTGGCTTATTTACACGAACACGTACACACATACGTAACAAATATGTGTGTTTGTGAGAGTGGCCCAGTTGCGTCATCTCTTGTAGTAATAAGAAATGATGAGCCGGTTTGTGTACAGATTGTGACATCATTGCATTGTCAAGATGAGTCACAATTTGGTACTTGTACATTACCTGCAAGTACATGCAGGTAATTACAATCAAACGTAATTAAGTGTACTTGGTTTAATGTCATAAGGACAAAAATAAGCCTGCCTTTCAGCAGTGACTGTTGTCAGGGGGTCTGAGCCCTATACCTCATACCAGTAAGTCCCCACAGTTACCTTTAGTACTGAATAATTGGCAGAAGTTGGGTTGAATTCACAAAAAGACAAAATGTTTCTTAAGCTTCTGAAGAATTTTAAATAATTTTTAATTTTCGACCTTGTTTTTTTTCAAAAACTATTGAATTTTCACAGAAATGTATAAACTATAGAGTATACTTGTTCTTAGTATTCGTTCCTTCCAAATATAATGGTGAGACTCATTTTTCGAATTAACAAAGGGATAAAAATTCATGGCAATTTAAAAAGTGGAAACCCTTTCTCTTTCCTATCCAAGTAGGAGTATAAACAAGTAATGCAGATTGTGCCATTGGGGGTGTATATGATTAAAATTTAGGGTATTCAGTAAATTTATGAAGCTTTTTTATGCTTCTAAGGATTAAGTATACTACTACCTACCATCTCATATTTTTTTCTCTTATTTTCAAGTGTTCTTAAATTTTTGTGATATCTGGGGAGTGGGTTCAACTACTCAAACTTTTTTTCCCTTAAAGTTACCCCATGAAGCTTTAAGGGGTGGTTGAAAATGAATAACATGAATATTTATCAAATTTCATTTGTTTTTGTTAACTTTTGGGGAAGCTAGGTCAGATTTTTGATTATTTTTCTCCAATTTTATGTGAATTTGTAGAAGCATTTCACAGAATTATTCAGAAGAAACTCTTGTTTTTTCAAGCTCAAAAACTGATTCTGGAAGTTACACTGTTGACTTCCAAACACCCTGTATGCACAACTGTTTTGGTGGCATGTAGTCCAGTTAATGCCTATTTCATCCATCTCTAATTTATAGTCATTATTGAAGCGAATGTTACATGAAACTGGGATTTTTCTGTCCCCATTTCCAATGCGAGAAAGAGATTTGTGTGTAGATAGGAGTAATCAAAGGTGTAATAATATTTAGTAGCAGACCTGGAAATTTTTTCTTGAAACATTTCAACAATTTTTTTCATAAAAAAATTTTACAATCAAATAGTAGGTATTGAAGAAAAAAGAAAGAATTTTTTGGAATAAATCATAAAAAATTATGAAATGAATGGCACATTTTCAACTTCATATTCAATATTCAGGATGAGGTAATTTTTCCCCTGTTTCATGGCGGATATTCTTTTATTATAACTGTGGCAACAGTTGGTCGATGACAAACAAGTGTGTACTACACACTCGTCAACCACCTAGTAGGCCAGTGGATAATATCCACAAACTACCTTTTTGCGCTCACGGCTATGTATTTCATCTACATGGCTAAATTGTTTACTGAGCTTGGCTCACACACACTAACACCGTAGAACATGCAACGCCTTCCTTAGTATTGTGTGGTGCTGTGTATGTCTATATGCACACCCACAATAACCATTTGTACAACAATGGCTATAAAATTGTAAATGAAGAGAAAAAAGGTTTGAAAAATTTAAATCTAAGTAAATATTAGGTACAATTTTAATAGAAAGTCAACTCATACTTGAAACAATGAAATTGCATGCAAGTGTTCACGGATTTTTCAAACATAATATTTTAAAAATTAATAATAAACACCAACCTGAACTTTTCAGAGTGAAGGAGAAATGTGGTATAAATTATTTTTAATTGTATAGAGGTTCTTCGAAGGGTAAAACAATTGTGAAATTTCAAACAAAATCATTTAATTCAAGGAAGGGTTTTTTTTTAAGAAGGGAACAAAAAATTCTGATTGACTGTTGATAAAATTTTTGAGCAACATCCTCGCAGAAATGTTGAAGAAAGTTGATTTTTGAAATGCAAAGGATGAAAAATTTTCTTGAATTTAATTACTGTAGGTACCTGTAGATGCATTGATGACGACTAAACATGGCTTTTGGTGATAGATTTCTACATTTCTCCTGGAGACAATTTTCGTTTTTTTTTCCAAAGTACAAAGTCTTTTAGTGAATATAATGACTTAATAAATTTGCTGAATAGGTAAACATAATTGTGTAGGCATACATCCTTTTGCTCTGAATTTATACAAAAAAATTGTTTCAAGAAAAAATAAATCCAATAGTGTTTTATCTCAGTTTTTAATTATTTGGATCTAAACACATGTGCAAGTATAGTCTTGTATTATTATTACCATTTGCCTTATCTACCTACTTCTTTCATGAATAGTCGTATATTTCAAAGTGTACACCTGTGTAAGAATTTATGATTGGGCAAATGAAAATGATAGGTAGGTACCTATTATAACAAGTTACCTGTAATGATAATTTCGTATCATTCATAATATTTCTCTCTTATATATATATTTCACATATATATCAATTACCTAAAACAATTCTCATTATATTGACGTCATGTAAATAAGTCTTCATTTGCCTTTACTGACTCATTTATTCTACTTTCAATGTTTATAAACAAACATAAATACACTTTTCATAACAACTCTTTTCTATGAAACTATTCTGCAGATATTGCAAATACCCAAAATCACCATTTATGTCATTTCCTTAAACTCCTATTGAACAATATCTAAACTTGTATTGTCATAACTCTCCAATCATATCACTACCATTTCCACTCTCCAAGAAATCGCCATATTCTCCTCCCCAAACTTCTAACTATAAAAACTCATGTAACTATGTACATTTTATCTCATCTTTACCTTACATTAACTTATCTTTTACCTTCTCTGTTAATCTTATTATTTAGTATTTCACTGTTTAATACAACCTTTTAACATTTACGAGTATTTAATTATTTTGTAACCAATATTCTCGTTACAAAATATTGGCGCCCGAACATAAAAAATCCTGTGTTTTGTTTTTTCAAAGAAAAGTCTAAAAAAGCGTGAGATTTTATAAAAATTTTATTGAACTAATTTACAAAAAGTGTAAAAAAATTTTTGGCGCATTTAACGTGCAGAATAAAGATAAAAAATATTTTTTCGAAAGAAATTTAAAATTTCTGGAACCACCAAAAATCTTGCTGTCCAAGGAAACCGTTCCAAGTGCTGTCGTGCAGTCATCAACCATGTGCAGAATCCAAAACACCTGTGGAAACAAAAGAAACAACAAAATCCTGTAAGTT